>JAZGTI010014905.1:0-13773 GCA_036877585.1 Botia kubotai
TAACTGTAAACTAGATGTCAGGTTTTCATATTAATGCTAATTATAATGCTAATGCTGGTGGTTTTTGGTCACTAAAATGATGTGCATACACTACCGTCAAAAGTTGAGGATCACTCATTCATTATAATTTTTTTCCACAATATTTTTGAATAGTAGTAAACCCAGTAAAAAAAAATTAAATTAATTCAATCGAAAACTTTTACAATTAGATAACACAAAGGTAGTTATGGGAATTATGTTAACTAAAGAATGTTGACTGATAAAATAAAACATGTTATCAGTCAAATAAATCAAAGCATGTTATATTTTGTGGTATTTTATGTAGCCACACATGGACTAGAATTTGCAGAAATGTTCTGTTGGCATTTTCTCATCTAGTTTCTTGAGGCGTCACACTGTGATGATTTTTAAACAGTAATGAAGAAGTTCCCATCTGTGCTGGGCTCTTATTGGTTGTTTTTTTGTCATTATTCAGTCCAAGTCATCCATTTCTAAAACATTTTTTATTAAAATTGTTTCTTATGACAGAAATTAATTTAAGATGGTGTATTTATATTAAGATTACTTTAAGGTAAGACTTTTAAGATCATAAGAAACATTTCAGGTAAGTGAGCCTAGCCTTTTGACCGGTGGACATTTGCAGATTATATTGTAATTTAAGTTTGTAAAACACTTAAGAGTGTTAAAAGCCCACATAAAAAATATTCAAAAAAATATATTTCTGTCTTAAAATTTAATCTTTTTATTATGGTGTTTTTATGGGTCTGCAATTTTTACTTGGACAAAAGTCCAGATATGCCAGAAAAATAATCCAGAATGAATACAGGAAGTAGAGTCTTGTTTTATTTCCAAGGTTAATCTGGACTCGTACACCAGAGAGCACATCAAGGAGAACATGGAGAACATCTGTGCGGACTGCTTTGATCTGGCTCAGAGCAGAATCTTTGGACTAATGGAAAGAGACTCGTACCCTCGATTCCTCCGCTCTGACATTTACATGGAATTAGCAAACCAAAAGAGAGCAAGCTCTGCCACAGATTTATCTTAAAGCTACAAAAACAAGCTGTGTTTTTTCAAATCTTTCTGGTCTGCTGGAGGCAGCTGAGTTTGAATCACACGGATTTAGTAGAACAGGGTGTGTCTACAATCACATTGTCCATTTGATGCACAGCTTCAGGTCAAGCACCTTGGAGAGCTCAGCCTAATGGGATCATTTACTGCATGGACAAATTGTTTTTGAACACTTTAGTGCTGCTCCCTGTCGGACGATTCTGGCAATAAATTGGTGATGTAGGTGTTCCGAACACGTTGTTGTGATGACCTCGGTCAATGTATCGGTGGTCCTGAAGCGTCAGTCATCATCCTTAGTGCAAAGCATGTTGGGTATTTCAGCCTAGAGAACATTTGGTACTGTGTTGTTTATCTTTATCAAGGTCATTTGCTCTTTCAGTTACCTTTCCTTTGCTATACAGACCTCAGTGTACACCAGAGAACCATTACATAGAACCAACTCCCAATTATATGCTGATGTGATATTAAAAACAAGTTTTGTGTAACATTAATTTGCTTTTCAACTAGAAGACAGTTGACAATCATCCTAACCATATTCTCCTTGTTCTAATGAAATTTCTTGTATTTATTTGTGGATTCATGTTTCACTCATCGCTGCCTTTAAATGTAACATATTCTGATCAAATAAAATGACATTACATTCATGCCAGTCAGTTTCTCATGTTTGCTTTGCTTTAGAAAACAATGTCATAGAACAGTAGTCTTATCAAGAGGATGTGTATGCCCTGAAATTTCTCCAGGAGGCAGCAAAGCTCCACAATAACATAAATGCAGGTCTTTAAAAAAACTATTATTTGCTCAATTTAAAAAGGCATCATTTTTAAAAAGAAAACTTACAATGTCACACATTAAAATGTACAAATATTTATGGATTAGATCAAAATCACACCAAGTGGCATTTAAAACAGATAAAATAAGCAACGGACGTCACTTGTTTGCAGATATCACTTTTTAGATACTTTGTTATACATTCAATTTAAATCTTTTTAGAGTTGCTTTTGTGACCACATGCTATTTATGGCCACTTAAATAATGTTCTTATAACGTTACGTCTCATAACTTATAATGTTCACTACAAATGTGGCAGGCAGTCGAAGTTTTATTACAATTTACAATTTCGGAATCGTAGCGTCCAAGGATAAACGGCTCTGAAAATGCAATTTATTATATTTCCACCTTGGAGACGTTTCCAGCCACCTGGCGCTTCATCAGACCATGAGATCAGAATCCCAGAAAACAATTAATGCAAAGACTAAATTACAATCTGTTTCATTCACCGTCTGAACGCCCTGACGGGAGGAGGGAGGCAGACAAACATCTGTGCCAGACCGCAATGCTTCCTCTGCTATAGGTCGGGTTGTACCTTCTCATGCTGTTCTGGAAGGTGTGGAACATATTCTCCTTTTAAACTTCAGGCTAATGTTCTACAAAAACACATTAAAGGAAATTATCCATGCTTAAGAAAACAGCAACGTAATTAGAGGAAAGTGGAACCCATGTTTTTCATAATGTGTAATGAAAGCCTTTGATTTTGCACGACCTTTCCTAATGTTTCTATGATACACACAGCTGTGTCAGCGCAAAAACAACTCCTCAGTGTACACACGTTTTATGATACAGACAGTGCACTAGTGTGTCATGCCACAACATGTTTACTAGGCATTGCGTTTGCAAATACTGTAAGAGCTGTTTCCTCTGTAGGCATGTCACTGACACCGAATTACCTCGTGCTGTGTAAATGCAGTTAATACACTTACAGAGTTCTGGATTTACTCCGTTTTACATGTTAAGGGAGCCCGGGGCTATTTGTCACAGTGCATATTGCTCTTACTAGGTTTATTTTTGACAAGTTCCATTTGTGACGACTAGCCCCGGTTTCCCCATGTAAAGATTCCAATTAAAAAAGCAATCGAGAAGAGAACCTTTCAAGGCAAGAGATCTTTTGTTATATGTACTGGGATCCCAAAAGCAGATGAACACAAATGATCTGCGATGGTGAGTCATAGCTTCATTAATGACCAGCAGGTGAATAAGAGGTCTAACAAACGGCACACTGACCCGATGACACGCACAGTCCAGATGTCTTCAAGATGAGGACATCATGTACAGTTAGATCTTTAAATGTATACATACATGTATTCAAATACAGTACACATTTATCCTAAAACAATATGGCTCAAATTATTGTCTGACCTCCAAGGTGTGAGTGGTTCCCAACAGCAGCTGTATGACTACACTCCAGAAAGTTCTACCAGAACGTGTGTGGTTTAAATATTGACGCCTGTGTTTTGAAAGATGTCGATTTTAGGCATTTTGTGCTTGTTGATGAGAACTGTTCTGCTAAAAACAGGCAAATATTTATCTTTCCTTTACAAAAATGCCATAAAAGCCAAAAATGTAGTTTAGCCTTTGTCAGGAAATTGGATTCTCTCTTAAGGAGCATTGAGGTTTATTTGTGTCAGATATGACCTGTTGCTTTCAGCTTTAAGATTTTCATGGACATTTTTCTCCTAAAAATATAAAAAAATACCATATTATTATACATTTAACATTATTATATTTTTTATATGACCTGCAATGTAACTATTATCAAAATGGCTTTAGTTTAACAACTAATTAAGTTATTTTCTATTTTTGTATGTGCAGATTGAGAATGTATTACTAACATCCCCATTATCATTTTTTAATTATTTGTAATATATGATAACTGGTTTCTCATATATTCACATATTCACCTTTTGTATATTGTGTATGTTTTTGTATGCCTGTTGTGACTTCTGATGCCATTTGATTCTGAACATGCTGCAAACACACTTTCCCTATGGGGACAAATAAAGTTAACTACAGTAACTAACTAACATCAGCTTGGTGTTTATATAGCCCCTTTAATTAATGACCCTATATGTATTCTTTTAGTCTGTTGTTCGGGAAGCACTCATTCACACCCATAGATGGTGCTAGATCCCAGGAAACACACAGATAAAAAAATCTGACTACTTTTAAATACAAACATATACATATGCAGTATTTCATCTTTGTAAGGGTTTAATTTTAAAATGATTGATTTTAATTTTACATTTTTATTACTAATTATTTAGCTTTTCATCAACTTACGAACCCCAGTGTGGGAACCCTTACAAAAACTAAAAAATAAGGTATACTTTTAGTCTACTTTATATATACTTTTCAGAGAACGTTACAACTAGTTGTGTACTAGTTGAGTTTCCTACTGTTACACACTACAAAGTATGACAAACACCAAAAAGCAACATTTTCAAAGTGTTTGCATTTATGGGAGAGTTTAGAATGATTAAAAAGCACTTTGGGTCTAGTCTCACAAAGTATATTAAACCTCACAAATTATATTAAAGTGGTAAGATTATAAAAAATAAACTTTGAAAAAGAATGTAATATGTAATGTAAGGTAATTCGTGTAAAGTCATGTAAAGTCATTTGTAACAATAAGATAACTGTAATTAAATAAAAACAATAGTATTCTGATTACCAGTATTTTCAAATGTAATTTGATTGTAATTTGAGGATTACATATAATCAGTTTGGACAGATATAGGGATGTCAGATATAAGACTGAGGTTATTTGTAGGATTTTGTGAAATTTTGCACTCACTGTAAGAGTGGCGTCTTCAGGGGCGGAAGAACAAAAAGGGCATTACGAAAGTTATTACGAATGTATTTTTTTTAATTAAAACTTTTTTTACAGAACTTAGTGAATTTAAATTACTTATTAAATAATTCACCTGTATATAAAGCAGTACTCCTCCGCCTGTTTTAAAATATGAAATGTCCATTTACACCAAGTGCAAATACTCCGACTTGTTGGCGGAGGCTATTTACATTAACTCCGCCCACCACTGCACCAGCTAAAGGCGGGAATCTTTGAATGTTGCGTGTTGAGAATGATGGGATCAGAAAGTTATCGGATGGAGTGAGTGATAGTCAGTTTAAGGGAATACATTTTTCCCATTCAGATTTGTAAATTTCCCCGTTTCTGACTGTACTGAATTATTGTTTCGAGTAAATGTAGAGTTACAAACACATATTTGAACAAAACGGGGTATTTCATGACTAACGTTATATTACTCAAAGATGTCAGTCAGATGTCAGCGTGTGCTACGATTGTCTTTGATAGTAAGTTGAATAAGTGATGTTTAATGATTTTATGGTCATCGATGTTAACAGTGCGGGAAATACGGTGGACTCTTTTGTTCTTGCGCGCGATTTCCCTAAACCGGGATGCATGTAGTTTGTGGCTTTTGTCAGACAACAATTGTGTTTATGATGTGTTTTGTACGCTTATAACATATTATATAATGCAAAAGTTTAAATGAAGGGTCCTTCTCAGATGACTACGCGTACGCACGTGTGATATAAATCAGGCTTGGAAACGACGGAAAGTGTGTTCAGTGTGTTCTCTTCCGGAGATACGCGGAGATTTTATTGAGCACAGAGCATGTTAAAATGTCTTTTATTGCATGTGTATCTGTTAACGCAAACCTTGCTCAACTATCCTTTATTTTTCCAAAAGGAATGTGCGTTTTTGCTTATTATCGGCATGAGTCTCGGATGTCACGTGACTCGCCGTCACAAGCAGGTGCGGTTTGTTACCACGGCAACTGCTTCCGCTTCCCGTTGACGGTAATTAGTATGATTTCTGTCTGCCAATATTATGTTGCTTCATACAGTATTGTAAGTGTATTTCTTCTCTGCAGCTGACCCTAAAGAACTAAAACAAGACTTAGAAACACAATCGCTTGACTCAGTTGTGCTCCCCCTCAACAGGTAATATAACTTAATTACAATACAGCTGGTTTTATTTTAAGACGTTGCGTTTATATAACATTAATAATATACCTTAGCTGGTTGTTTAAAAATGATTGTTTTCACTAAACATGTTAAAATTATATTAAAATATTGCGCAAATAAAATGTAACAATTACTTATTACTTTATATTGGTTATTCAATACCTTTAGCCAAACTAATATTACACGATAAAAAATAATCGAAGCTCTGCAATAAACATTATGCATGCATGTAACATGTTAACATGAACATTAAAAACACAATTAATAACAGAAACATAGATCATCTGCGCCACAACTGTGCGTGCGTGTTAAAATGTGCAGTACGTCATCATCGTGATCCAGGCTGCAGCAGTGATATCATGACAGAAGGTGCAGAAAGACATCTGCGATGCATTAAACGCTTCTTCTGGAGGATAATCAACAAAATTACAGTTTGATTGTGTTCATTTCCGGCACATAAATCAAGGTGGCCTTTAGCGCCACCATCGGTCCACTAGCTCACAGCTCCCTCTCTAGCCAATCATTTGAAGAGGGCATTTAACAGCATGGCTGCTGGTGCCCACTTGTGCATGTGAGGATGGGTAACTTTCAGCTCAGCTGGCAAATCCCGGACTATTGCAGGTAATTGAACATATTATATAGTTAGTGGGTGGAAGATACACTTTATATGTCTGTATGAGTATTCTCTACCATCGCTCTGAAATAATGTGTTGTCCAAGTAGACCTTTATCTAGTCTGTTAACTGGGTTTAGTCAGTGGAGTCTGTGACAATATTATGCTGTGATGATAGTGCATCGGAGCTAGTATTAAGTGATCAATCGTCATCACATCAGTAAAGCCATTCTAAGCTTAAGCGGTTTTCTGGGTGTAATATTGACCTTCTGTTAGGAAATCTTGGCCGTAACCATCCAACCCAACCAATGTAAACACAGTGCATTCATAATAGTTGATGTTAATATAAATTAATATTAGTATTAATAATTGGCATTTATGCAAGTGTATTGTACATGTATAAAATATGTAAAACCCTGAAATATCACCTTACCATAAGTATTAAGACTGTTAAATCGTACATAGACTCATAAGGTTACCAGCCAGGATTTCTCAACGTGTTTTTGATGCACTGTCATGGGAAAAGACTGATGTAGCCAATGGTGTAGCTGTCCCAATGAGTTAACATCAGTACATAATGTCATATTCAGCCTCATGGAAAAGCAGATGAAGTTATGAACTCCAGGCTACATTGTTACAGCAAAATCATGCAATCTACAGTGAAAGCGTCGAACCTGTAACAAGTTCACTAACACCGACCAATTAGATAGTATTACCCAGCTAACAAAAATATGTTCTAAGAACGTTTCGTTTCATTTCAACATTGAGAAAATTTTTCAAATAGCCTACAAATAACGTTGTTCTAACAACTTTTAATCCCAACATTATGTTATAAGAATGTTTTGTCCTAACATTTATTTACTATTTAAAAAACAGGTAAGAGAACGTTACGAACATTTGTTCTTAATAAAGTAGATAAATATGTTACTTCATTTTAAACTGAAATCCACTGGTTAAACAAATAGATTATATTTTTAATTATGTATTTAATTAGAAAACTAATTTATGAGCAGACATGATATTTAAAGCATTGCAAACTGGCTTTGATGTAACAGTTAGAAATTATTCAACGACATAATGATAAACAATCACACAGATATGGTATTTATAAATAAAATGATTTTATCTTGGATGAAGAGGTCAAGTAATGCCGGAGAACTGGACAGAACCGGACATGTGTCTTTTAAAGCTCATCATGACTCTTGTACTGTTGTACTGTTAACAGAAAAATGTGCATTTTGGAATAAAGCTTAATTTATGTTTACAAAACAGGATATATAGCTCACTGCTAGGGACAGTTTTTAGGGGAACGAGTGACCTTAAATTGACATCAACATTTACTTTATCATCTGTAAAATCAACACATTCATTTTACCTAATTATTCCTTTGCAGTATGTGTGACAGTTAAATTCACGTTAAGTGCACCTGCGACACGCCGTCAGAAACTGCGCAGACAGTATCAGAGCGACAGTGACTAGCGACGCTCCTGCGCATTCGCCCCCTGCAGTAAAGGATGAAGTCATCGCTAAAAATGGATCCCGGTTCCTTCCTTATCACCCGTTCATCATCAGCTGATTGGAGAGTGGGCAATGAGCCAGAAGTCTTCATCTATTAAAGGCAATCCAGCCTCCTTCTATCTGTCTTTTAAACACAGGTATCCGCACACATGCTTTATCAGCTCACAAATCTTCCTGTGAAACTACATCAGAGTTAACATCTGACAAGAGGAAGCTTGCTTAGAAATTGCAATGCTGGGCCAATGGGTATGTAATGTAAACGATAAATGAATCAAGTCAGTTGCACAGAATGTCCTCAATACCATATAGTGGCAAAATTCATATTGTAGCTATGGCAACATTTGTGCCAAATTTCTTTGTGTTGTTCGCCTGCCTTCTTTCAATGGCTCAAATGTTTCCCATTATATCTTTCATTTTTCCTGCTGTAAATATTCCGCTCTCAAATACCTCTGCCAAAGTTTGAAATACTCCAAAGTTTTCATTTTGCATTATTCACCCCAAAGTATGCCTAAGTCAGTATCCTTCAAACCGGGCCACAGATTGATTAGAAAAATATGGACAATTATAGGCAGCTTAACCTCATTTCTGAAAAAAAATGAGGCTGGTTTGTATTTCCTCAGTTTCTAACCTGAGTCTAGAGAGGAGCCAAGGAAAATAGATGTTAATGATGTATTCCACAGTGTGGGTTGTACAATATTACTGTTAGGGGAGTCATCCAAAAAAACAAAAACAATCCCATTGACCATGCTGGCACATCCCTGGTGCCTTCAAAGGTCATTTCAGACCGACTTCACAGCAGATCGCTCTTGTTTGCAGGCAGGAGACCAAAGGTGCAACACAAGTGGTATGGTAAGCCTGCAGACTCCAAATATGTTGTTTGCTGCCTGCAGTTTTATTGAAATATTTCTTGGGCCTTTTGGTGCAAGAAGGCCGCTTTCCAAAGAGAACGAGAACAACAAACAAATAACAGAAACAGAATATTCTGTACTAAGAGTACGAAACAATTTAGATGCTAGTTGTTAGCGGTCAGTTTAGTAGATTGCCAAACAAATACTTTATAGTCTTCCCTTTCTTCACAACAATTTATTTTTTAACGATATTAGCAAAATAGGCAAGGTCCTAATCTGTACATGTTTATGATGTATAACAACCCCAATCCTAAGTTTCTAGTACAACAGAAATAGAGAAAAATACTATGAAGAACTGACTCTCAGTTTTACGTCCCTTTGAGATTTCCTTGGATTGGAGTGAATTGATATATTGAATTCATTTTTTCTGTCTGTGTGTAACCTGAAAGCCAAGGGCTATTGTCTTGTGAGGTCTTAAGGTAAATGGTAATATTTTGTCCAGATGGAGTCCTGTATGAGTGGACTGAACACAGTTTTGGCAGGTTTGCCAGTGAAAAGCAAATCTCAGTGAGGTGTTTTCATCAGGGCTGTCATGAAAGGGTCATTCCAGGCCACAAGACATTAAAATATGTGCTGCATTTATCTATATGTGAACTCAAAGGTGTAGTTCACCCAGAAACTCAACCTTAACTCTTTCACTGTGCCCGTAACATGTATATAATCAGATGTGTAATAATTAATCAGTGGTTACACTTACACTGGTCTATTTCTATGTATTAGACCTTGTCTAAAGTTGGTTATAAGTGTTAGTCCTGCCAACCATGCTGTTTCATTGCTCTACATATCATGCTGTTTTCCTAAGTGCCTAAATAATTGCACTAAACAAACATTGACATGACCACTTCCCCTCTGTAACTAAACCCACAATGAAATGACAAATCTACAAGCTGTAGGAGAAAGTCACCTCTCGCTTTCTCGTAAGAATAAAACCGTGAGTTCTCCAATAAAAAGGCAAAACCAGAATTTCCTGGTTCCAGAACATTTTTCTCTCCCAAACAAAATTCCACAATAATTCTAAGCAGCTGTGTATCGCACCTCTCATCCCGACAGCATGCGTGAGTCCAAAACTATGTTACACTGGCCCTGACCCAATGCCCTGCCTGAGTCACCTCACTCAGATATTACCATGGCAGTTGTGTTGATTCTTAACTGTGTAACATAATTGGCGCAGGAGCAGTTGACTTTCCTGCTAGCTTCCAAACGTCTGGAGAAATGTTCCCCCGGCTGACTTCAGATCAGCAGAGCAATATTTCCTCTATTGTGTGATGTCATAGTGCCGATAAGACTGACATTCAAAAGCTTTTTTGGCAGCATTTGCTATCGGAGTGCTCTTGGGGGAATGGATGCAACCCAAGTACTGGGAAAACAAACCTGCAACACAAAGCTGCCAATTTCTCTCCTTCCTTTAATCTGTGCGCCAGAAGATGTAGACAAACAGATTTGTATAGACAAACACGGACACACACACACTCTGTCTGTATCTTGTACTGGAAATGTCTCGGTTAAAATGTCACATCGGCATCGGTTATATAAACATAAAACATTCATTAAAAAGCACAGCGTACTGCTTGGGAAAACTGTATTTGCAATATACTGTTTTAAAAGCTTATTTGACAAGGCAAAGCATATATATGTATATAAAGTAAGGCTACAATTGTGGGGGCATAGCTCTGATCATTTGGGGTTCAGAACCTTTGATTGGACACTTTGTGCATCAGAGCAGAGTTTGAGACGGTAGTGAGATCTCTTCTGAAACTCTAGAGGAGACGTGAGCCACGCACAATTAGAGTGTGAAGGTTCGATTAAAAATGTCAAGTCAGTACTAATTCACATGAAACATGTTTTATATAACATTTCAATATGTTTAACTTCATATATGAACTTCAGCAGTTATGAAACTTGTCATGTTTCTGTGGACATTATAGTATATTTATGTTTATTATAGTTTTTCTCCTGTGAAAAAAATACTAATTTAGCTACTAATAACGTCTGTGTATTTATATGCATCACACAAGAATTCAGAGTTTTTTGACATTTTTACTCCAGTGTCCACCACCAAAAAATGATATATTTTGTTTGGTAACTCTGTAGTAAAGATGACAAAGATAAAAAAATGACATTTTAAACTTTTGGACTAAAACGAATAAAAGAATTCTGTTTTAATGGCTCATTTGCTTGAACTTTAAACAATGTATGTATCCTCACTACTCACAAACAATAGTTGAACACTTTTTGAATAGTTATTTTGCATAGTTGCATAACAAAATTAAATGTTTCATAACTTGATGTGGGTACACTGTTCATGATTTACTTATTTGACTGTTTGGGTCAACATACCTAAACAGTGGAACATGTGGAACAAAGGTAAAATAATAAAATCTATACACAAAAGCCCATTGAAAAGGATGAAAAAAATCATGTTTCTAGCTAACAAGCAACTACATTTACAAATAAGCAAATGTGTTAAAGTTCAGTAATTATATCTTTATGAGTGATAGTATGAGATTGTACAACTGTGCAGTATTTCCCATTTCTGCCTCTAGAGGCAGTTTGGAAATTTCGAAAGCCGTTTTAGGCTGATTTATACGATTCTTTACTTGCTGTTACCGATTTCCCACAAGATTGGTCTGCACCCCCACCTCACCATCTCGAATCAGAAAAATGATTAAAACACTTTTTTTATTGCATCAGAAAATGTTTTTGCTGCAAAAAGGACCCAAATCCAGATGTCCGTGTTTCAATCAAAGCCGTTTCAGACCGAGCGATAACTTTTATGGCATCATAACGTGAGACAAAACAGCGTAGTAAAATATAATGACCACAATCCTTAAGCTTGTCTCATTAATAAATTAAAGCGCTCTAATTTGAGGTATGCCTGTTCTCTCGCTTGCCATCGTTCCATGTTTGTGATTTTAAAGAGCGGCAACGGATGTTGGAAAAACTAATTGCTGTAAGCGATCCCCATTTAGAATATCACTGAGAACGTTTCAATGGTTTCATTATTTCACGGAAAGCGGAGCGCTTCGCATAGGCAGATGTTACGTTTTATGTTGCTGTATAGCTTCTGCCTTCAAAACTGGATGGAATTTGTAATTCATGATTGTCTGGGTGTGATGGCTCGCCGTTTTGAAGGATCTCACAGGCAAGAACATGTCTGTGGGGATTAGGGGGCACGGAGAACGATGAGGTGGTCATGATGCTGGAAAATATGAGATGGTGGAGCTCATTTTTGCTTTAACATTAATGCTGAAATTATATGGAGAGAACTATTTAAGCAACTATGTGGGGATAATAGCTCTGAATCTTCATCTGGTGCCAGGAGAATTCTGGAAAGTAACACAATCCTTTGGAATCCTCACAGCAGAGCTGCGTTGTTCTCGGGCTGTTTTTCAGCAACAGCAGTGAGTTCTGTGGGTGTAAGCATAAGGGCCCATAAAAATATCACATATAGAGTCTGGGTACATTTTGTACCACAAACATTGCATTGCACCCATAGACAAAATGGGGCCTAGGCTTTTTTTCTTTCTTTTGGTATGCTTTTCATTTTTACAGCCTTTATTACCGTTAGCCGTTACACAGAGGGTTTATGTTTTATTAGAGTATGTGCATTAATTTAAGACAGCGCCTCAAAGGATTAATGTTTCCACATAATCATGACAAGAAACTAACGCGATCCACCCAGCCTCGTGTCTCCTGAAACTACTGACTTTTCCATATGACAGAAATCACTCGAGTTTGGTTGCAACTATACTTGGTTTATAAATTCTATTAATAAATGATAGAATTATAAATTGGGTTCAGTATTCGATCCCAGATCCTCCTGCCCATTAATCAAACATTTTACTTCTGTGTAAACTAACTTAATACAGAAGTTGTTAACTTTAACTATGAGTTATTAACTATGACTGTAATAAAAACAAGTGAACCCCGATTAAAAATATCTGGCTAATGTAACATTTGAGCTTTGAATGATTCTCTGCTACACTCTGTTACACTGTAATGATCTGTAGTTGATTGAGCGTGATGTCACACATTGACAATGTTAAATTATCTCACGGATAAAGCATACATTGACTGTAATGTATATTGTTGTAATGCACTCTGTAGGTACTGTATAGGTACCCCTTGGACTAATATGTTTATATAGTACTGTACTGTATATGATCTAGAGTATACCTCCAAATTGTTCTCAAATGTATGTATTTTATATACCCTATAACATGTATATATTTTAGTCTGCTCTGTATGTTTTTCACATGGTTTATTGTTAATTTTATTCGCTATGTACGTGTTGCAATTTGACGTGGTCACAAGATCCAAGATCATGAGGTTCCAATTAGCTACAAAAGCCGACACAAATACAGAAGCAGCTATTTATTCTCACATCCTGCACGCTTGTTTACAGCGCTTATATTTTCACACTAACCACCAGTTAGCAGAAGTATTTCCACCAGTTCTCCAGCTGAAGGTCCCCAGAATAGAGCTGAAAAATAACAAGCTAGACTACTTCATATAATTGTTCACCACCATTGCCTGAGGTCAAAGGCACTTCCAAAACTGATTTGTTCTTCATGTTTTCCTCCTCTGTGGTAACCTGTGGGAAAAACCCTCAGTGAGGGAGAGGGACACCCGTTCTGATCTCAGACATCCCGTCAGCTGTAGCTGGACCTTTGGGTGACCTTGTGAAGCCGGGACTAAACTGGCCACTCTTAAGACCACAAAGCCACAGTTGTCTTACTCAAGCCAATTTCACTGCCTACTCAGAGTGGAATGACCTCCGGCTGTAGGCAAACACAAACACGGTTGGCTGATGATCTGTTGAAAAAAGATGCATGCTGTT
>JAZGTI010014906.1:0-13770 GCA_036877585.1 Botia kubotai
AGGAAGTGAAGACGAAAAAGATGAGTTTTTAGTTGTTTCTTGAAAATGGCTAATGACTCAGCCATTCTGATGGAGATATGGAGTTCATTCCACCAGCCGGGCAGAGTGAAAGAGAGAGTCCGGGAAGGTGATTTCTTCCCTCGTTGGGATGGAACCACAAGGCGACATTCGTTAGCTGAACGCAAATTTCTGGTGGGCACATAAGTGCGAAGAAGTGAGAGCAGGTAGGGAGGTGCGGATCCAGTAGTCACATTTAAGGCAAACATCAGAGCCTTGAATCTGATGCGAGCAGCTATTGGTAGCCAGTGCAACTGGATGAACAGTGGCGTGATGTGTGCTCTTTAGGCTCGTTAAAGACCACTCTAGCTGCTGCATTCTGAATCAACTGCAGGGGCTTGATGGAACAAGCCGGAAGCCCTGTGAGGAAAGCATTGCAGTAGTCCAGTCTGGAGAGGACCAGAGCCTGAACGAGAAGTTGTGCTGCATGATTCGAAAGGAAGGGTCTGACCTTCCTGATATTGTAGAGGGCGAATCTGCAGGAACGAGCGGTTTTGGAGATGTGGTCAGAATCTGGTCAGAATAACAATAATCAGACAAGAAACAATGTGGCCCTTCGCACTCGGGTGCTTGGGCCCTAAATAAAACAATATATGACATTCATTGAAACAAACTTGGAAATGAGAACAGTTCATTATCACTGTTACTGTGCTGATAATCTCTTTGAAGTATAACCTGACAACACAACCACCAAAATATTAAAAACACAACGTTTTGTTCTGAACTGACACTGAACAGTACATTTTCAATTACCAAATAATATTGTAGCAACACCAAAATCACAGGCATATTTTAACAAAGATCAATTAATTTCTGATAATAGGACTGTTACCAGGATAGAGTGGCAGTCATGTGGTCAACATGAGGTGGATCACCGTTATGGAAAATACAACACTTTCTAGGCAAGTAACATGATTACTGAGTTGCTGGTTCTCTTTGGTCTTTGAAACAACCTAATAGTGTGTTGGACAGAAGCAATTTATTTAATGTTTTATATTTACAAACTAAACCTTTTTTTCTAGATGTCTCTAGATTTTCTAGCTGTGTCTCTCATCTAGCCACACATTATTTTCAAATAATAACTTAATTTCAACTCAAATCAATCAATACCTACTTGCCAAGTATTAGTAAAGCAAAGTCATTTTTTGGATCATCATCTGAATTATTTAGCAATTATGACGAGCTAGCAGTACATGATCTCTTACGCATGATATAAACTTAATTAGTATTAAACTTACGTATTAAAATGAAGTAACTTCAGTTGACTTTAAAAATGTTTTATTCTAAAAAATGGTTTAATACCTGGGTCTTGATAAGCAATGAAAATGCTAGTTACTACAAGGTGTTTTTGAGTGAACGTTTCTAATGTCAAACTCACCCAGCTGTGGTTTGTAGAGGTTGGTGTGTTTTGTGAAAGAGGGAAACAGGTGGGTCAGGTAGTACTTCTTAAAGAGAGAAAACAGAAACCTGAAGCCTGTGTCCTGGTTCTCTTTGTTCTTCCAGTCCAAGCTAGAAGCCTGCAACAGAATTAAGAGACTCAAATTACATTACAAAAATTTAGTTATGAGCAACAGGCAGAGTTTCCCAGTGTACTGAGACTGTAACAGAGCACAATTACAGGCTCACTTACAGATCAAACAATGGTGTGAAAAGCTCAGTCTCACCTGGAGAACCATGACCTTCAGCACAATCTGGAGGACAGAGCAGATGTGGTCGTCTGTCACCCTCTCTCCAGGTACTGCAGGCACCAGAGGTGTGATCTCCTCTGCCACAATCTTAGCTACAATACCACAAACACCAAGTCTGAACATACTGAAACACATTTGAGAGTATGTCATTTTAGCACCGCTAGTGTCACAAACCTGAAACACAGTATAACAAGATTTGTACGTTCTTTTTATAAAGGAAGTGATGTTTGTATGTGGAAAATGTCTTGGTTACGTATGTAACCCTCGTTCCCTGAAGGAGGGAACGGAGACGTTACGTCAATGAACTGACGTAGGGGGTCTCGCTTAAGAGCACTATCACCTTTAAATAGAAAAAAACACGCCAATGAACATTGGCCCGAGAGGAAAGAGCCAATGAGCATTGGGCAAAGGAGTTGTGGGCAGAGTCACGCCTACCAGGAAGCGGTTATATAATGCCATCCACAGCTCGCTTTCATTTAGGTTTGTGCTGAGGAGCCGAGATGTGTCCTGGTCAATCAGTGGTGAATCAGGCTTGCGGCAAGGGGACGTAACATCTCCGTTCCCTCTTTCAGGGAACAAGGGTTACATACGTAACCAAGACGTTCCCTTTCAGTCAGTAACGTTCAACGTTACGTCAACAAACTGACATATGGGGTCCCTGTGGAAAACGCAGCAAGCCGACCCATGTTACAGGCTAAGAATGCAAGTACGGGCATGTGACATGTACCTCTGTATGACAGCTTACCTGACTCTGTAACCTACCCAGTGCTGAGTGCAGAGGTCGTAACGATTGTTCCTTTCCCCCCAGGACAGGGCACCTCAGTGCAGAGGTCTCCTTTCTCTCTTGGTATATGGCCACGAGAAACACTGGGGAAAACGCCTGTTGCAGGGAAAGGGCGCTGCGGAGACCAAGGTGTGGAAATAAGGTAGTGAAGGAGAAACCGCTGCTATTACAGGGGGGAGGCAATGCTAGCGAAAACACAGAGCACATCCTCCCGCCCACTACCTAGTGGGCTCCAACACACAGGAGGATATGGGCGGTAGGTGTCCTCCAGCCCACAGTTCTGCAAATGTCTGCTAGGGTGCCGTGCGCCAACACCCAGGAGGAGGCAACACTCCTAGTTGAGTGAGCCCTCACTCTGAGGGGGCACGGCATGCCTTAGGAATGGTACGCCAAGGTGATGGCATCCACAACACAGTGGGCCAACCTCTGTTTGGAAAGGGCCTTACCCTTCTGCCACCCTCTGAAGTAGACAAAGAGCTGGTCAGAGTTTCTAAAGCTTTGAGAATGGGCCATGTAAATGTGCAGAGGGCGAATGGGACTTAATGGGCTGGGTCTGCCTCCTCCATGGGCAGCGCTTGCAGGTTCACCACCTGCACTTGAAGGCATGGTGGGAACCTTGGGCATGTAGACAGGCCTGGATCCCAAGATAAATATGAGAGTAGACAGGCTCAAAATCTAGGCACAAGTCGTTGACTGACAATGCCTGCTGGTCCCCAACCCTCTTGATAGAGGCGAGCACATCTAAAAACCATACATGGAGCTTCAAAAAATTGGGGCCAGATAGTGCTCTGTCCCTGAGAAAGATCCTTCCTCAGGGAAATCTGCCAGGGAGGGGTTGTCGCAAGGAGCATCAGATCCGAAAACCAGGTCCGGGTGAGCCAGTATGGCACAACCAGCAAGACCTGCTCCTCGTCCTCCCTGACCTTGCACAGGGTTTGTGCAAGAAGGCTCACTGGGGGAAATGCGCATTTGCACCTGTCCTGGGGCCAGCTGTGTGCCAAGGCATTCGTCCTGAGGGGGGCCTCGGACAGGGGATAGAACAGCGAGCAGTGAGAGGCAAACAGGTCCACCTGCGCCTCTCCGAATCGACTCCAGATCAGCTGGATCGCCTGGGGATGGAGTCTCCACTCTCCTCAAGTCAACTCAAGTCAACTCAAGTCAACTTTATTTATATAGCGCTTTTTAAAAATTTTCATTGTTTCAAAGCAGCTGTACATGAATGATATCTTCAAAGCAGAGTACACCGTACACACAGACAGACATACAGAAAACAAAGGAGGAGAAACCCAGGTAATATAATATTATGCAGACAGTCATATATGGGGTACGAACAGATAGTATGAAAATATTGTTAATAATAAGTGCAGAATTAAAGCTGATGACAGCAGCCTCCTGACGGGCAGTACAAGGGCAGAGGAGCTGCAGCCAACGGTGGCGAGGAAAAAAAACTCCAAAAGGAGACAAAAACCTCGAGAGAAACCAGGCCCAGCCAGGAGAACCAGTTCTCCTCTGGCAATACTGCTGCATCTCTACAAGCTCGCCAGTGCTTGCACAACTAGACTAGGTGAGCAAAATAAATATAAAAGAAAATAAATAAAAGAAGGTGATGCATTTAATATTATCCTTAATGTTATTGTGGTAGTTGTAAAGTAGTTTGTGTTGTGCGATGGGGACATCGGGTGGCCTCCTTCGTTTTTCAGCTCCACCATCTGGAATGGTTACTCTAGAGGTAACTCTAGTTACCTCAGGATGAGTATCCCGAGGTAGGGGAGGAAGGCAGAAAAAACTAATTAGCGTAGCTGCTGTTCACTGTACTACATAAAAGCTTCAGTGAAAAAATTAGTTTTAATCTAGATTTGAACTGGGAGACTGTGTTTAAACCCAGAACAGTGCCGGTAAGGCTATTCCAAAGTTTAGGTGCTATGTATGGAAAAGCTTTACCCCCTCCTCCTCTCATGGGCTTTACAGCTGCCGTGAGAGCGCGTCGGCTGCACGGGAGGCGCGTGAGGTGGCAATGCGTCCTGCAAACGCAGCCTCACCTGCCTTGGCGAAGGACGAGCTCGGAGTGAGGAAGCAACATGTCTCTCACTGTCAGGCAGCATCCAGTTAAGCCCGGAATAAGTGGAACTGCTCTTTTATTAAGAACAGGCCTGCAAATGGCCTGACGGCAGAACACCAAGATTCTCCACCCGGCCTTCCTCCGGGAGAAGGAGCAGTGCGTGCACCATCTCCTCATGCACAGCAGAGGGAGCTCAATCTCTCAGGAGAGAGAGAGAGCTGTGACCCCAGCTTTGCTCTCATAATGGGAGCACAACCCAACCATGAACACCGTAACTGCATGCTGATCGCCCAGGCATGTGATACAGTGAGCATAGTCAACAGACAAGGTCAGGAAGTGAACACAACCAGGAACATACGGACTAAAAGGCGTTTTTAAAAAGACGAACGGAAAGACGTTTTTAAAAAGATGCACATCATCCGCAAGAGCTCATTAGAATGGAAATTTGCTCTTTTTAGAAAATAAGATCTTTTAGAACTAGGTCCGCCGAGGGGAACCGCCACTGGAAGCAAGCAAGATCCGCTGATTGTGCCGTCACCCGCAGCGGACGCTGGAAATCTCCAAAGGATGAATGCGAGTAGCGCACACTCGGCTCTAGAGCTGCAGCCGGCATTACATACCCGCTTATATAAGGCGTGACTCTGCCTGCAACTCCTTTGCCCAATGCTCACTGGCTCTTTCCTCTCGGGCCAATGTTCATTGGCGCATTTTTTTCTATTCAAAGATGATAGGGCTCTCAAGCGAGACCCCATACGTCAGTTCTTCGACGTAACGTTGAATGTGACTGACTGAAAGGGAACTACTGTAGTCAGCACAACTACTGTAAAGTGGGCTGGCTGGTTGCTAGAATGTTGCCAAGTTTTTAAGGTGTTTTGAGTGTTTTGCTTTTAATAATGCAACGCATATTGATTCCTGGATATGGTCCTGTCTCCAATTCTGCTCCTAGAGGGCTGCTGACCTGAAGAGTTTAGTTCCAACCCTAATAGTTTTCAAGTAAACCTGAAGACCTACAATAGCAGGTTCAGGATTGTTAGTTTAGGGTTGGAGTTAAACCCGCCGGACAAGAGCAGGGTAGAAACCTCTGATAGACACATTTTATTTAAATTGGAAATATTTTTTTTATGTTACATTTTTTGTGTGTATACAATTAGAATAAAGTCTTGTTGCATCTTTGACAAAAGATGTGAATTAATGTTTACTCTAAACCAGAGTCCACACAACAATTTAATTCCAAACTCTAAAAAGAGAGTGGCAAAATGGGGACTGTGTCCGAAATAGCCCTAAATAGTGCACTATTGGACAGCCGCTGCCACATCTCTGTAGAGGGTGGCATTTACAGCCCTTCCAGCACACTCCTTGTGTCCTTCAGGTGGACTATATTAGTGAAGTAGTGTAGGGAATGAGGGTGTGGGCGCCATTTCAGACGCAGCCAGGGTGCTTCATCAGAATAGCCCTTACAGCATCTACACAATCTGATGAGAGCAAAGCCTGAACAGATAAAATACCCCAACCCAAACTCAACTAAAGACACTAGTTAAGCCATTTATATAAACAGGGCGTTGTTTTTAAAGTGCCATTGAGTCAGCGTTTAGACTTTTTAGGAAGTAAATCTTTAATTGTCATAAGTACAGTTGTCTCTGTGAACTAGATTGGAAATAGTTGATTAAAAAAATAGTATTTTTATATTCATAAAATGTACAGGCATCGCTTTTAGCACTTACATACACACTTTAATTTTCCTGACTCATTCCTCCGAGGTTTTGTTACTGCAGTTTTCAACATCCCAAAAAAAGGAAGAAAAAACCCTGAGCATGAAAATGTTTTTCAGTTCTATATTATAAAGCTTGTCGGTACAAACAGAAAGAAAAATTCACCCATTTTAAATCTGCACAAGCTAATTCTATGCTTTGAAATGTATGTGTCATTACAATTTCAAGGGCATCAATAAAATCTTTTCCGAGAGGAAACATCCAGGGAAATCATTTCTGCTTCATTCAGCATTTAACAGAGTCTGACCTCCTTTTCTGTGGACGCTGTCTTTTCTGTGTGCTGCTATTTGATTATTACCCTCTAATAGTACATTTAAAGTGCCTTTGTGTCACAAGAGCACTGATGGGCATCACTGAAATGAGAGAAGGGCAAAACATTTTTGATCAGTGAAGAATGAATGGGTTATTGGGTACTTGAGGTGAGGCAGGGTATACAAAGCATTAGTACTGAATTTAACGCGTGTGTCCAGGTGCTTCTGTTGAAGAGGGTATAAGCATTATCTGAACATTTCATTCACTCTTTCCCTCACCAATGCCCTGAATTAACAGGTCCCAATAACACACCATGGGCCGTTCATGGACCATAAGATGTATACTGCACATAAAAGAGCTCTCCAAAATGTACAAAAAACAGTCAGATAGGAGCTTGCACACAAATTATGCACAGTTTCTGTGCCCTGCTATAAACATAACATAAAAAAACACCTGTGGTTGGACGGTGTGCCAGTCTCTTTATACCTCATTGGTGTTTTTTGGCCAAAATAAGATGAAGCTGGGTTATGTGGGAATAGGGTTAACAGTTTTGTTCTCTTTTTGTGTGGATATGTTCTTACCATCAGGCGGGTTGGAGAAGGGGTTGTATATGATGGTGTCCAGTGTGCATGGCCCTCTGGATGAGGGAACAGCGGGAAATCCTGGAATCAGACAGCCAAAGATAAGGAGCTGCTCTTCAGCACAGTTATTCTGCAGAGCCTGCAGCCAGAGCAGGAACAGACGCATGCCCTCACAGCGGATCTGCGGGCACACACACACACATCATTATTCCCTCTAAATCACTGTCTTTGATTACATATTTATCAAGTTTAGAGCTGGATGTAAATCTTGATTTGTTTAATTTCGGATCTATTAATACGTAAGTCTCACCTTGAATGAGTTTCCAGTGTGCAAAAGTTTTTTGAGAATTGAACCTAAACAATAAAACAGCAAGACAACTTTCAGCCAACATATTTACAGCTTTTAGACAAACAAAAAACACAATGGTGATTTGATAAGACTGACCATGTTGAGGTGAACTGAATTGACCACAATGCTATTTCTAGAGTATCACTGTACTGTTAGTCACAGCAGACGTCCCTGCAGCTGGATGCTCTAACATTATTGGTGGGCTGCACAACTGCCAAAGCTTTTCAAAAATCTGATTAAAAAACTTTACATATTGCTAGTAAAAATATGATGTTTTTTTTACAGGAAATCAGGGGAAAGCATCTGTATATAAACTGCAGCAAAGATAAAATCTCATCAAACGACAACTGATTATCAATGTAAAAACCAGACTTTTCCAGAATGCCACAATTTTAGAATGACAGCATTCCCCTGGCATTGTTTGTCTCATTATATTACACAAATCCTTTAGAACAGTGAAATTGCTCATATTAATGAAGTTTTCCATCTCATTGGCGCATCAATAAAGTATCACAGAAGCTCCATTGTTTTCACTCCAACTAGCACCACCAGCATCATGTCACCGCTCATTTGCTTAAAGCTGAACTTTGCAGCATAGCTGGACAGGCTCACATCGGTGCAACATTCACCAGCACTCATGTTGCCTGAAATCACCTCTTGTTGAAAATAAATGTTTTTCTGTTGTCACTGTACATCGCTTTCAGGCTGAATGCCCCATTAGTCACAAAAACACTCTCAAAAAGCTATTCTGTTCTGATACACAAAGGACTGCGAGTGTGGGGAAAAAATTTCCCAGCATACACAGATCTACACAACTGTTGTATCAGTCTCTGACTAAATTTCCCTGAGGAAAGAATAAAGTCCATCTGTTTCACTGTCTGTCTGTCTGTATGTCTGTCTGAACATCGAGCTCTAATTGAGGTTATTGCCTCCTTTGAGGGTCTACCTGTACAGGAGACTGAAACCACGAGACCAATTTAATTTAGTAATTTGCATTTCAAACAAAGCCTCTCATTTGCATTTCTCATTTATTAACCTCCTCCTTTCACTTTCTCTGTATCTAATTGTTTTCTTTCAAAAAGCTAAGTATTTAAACCAGGTTACACTGACTCTCTGCTGAACCCGCTTTAAAAGCAGACACACACACACAACTAATGCATGGTCAGAAATAATGTACAAAAACACAGTGACAATATTTCTGTTTCAGCTAAATAGTGTGTGAATGCAACACGAGTTGAGTCACTTACCTATACTGTGAAACTGCCATCGACTTTTGATTTTCTCAGGTAGAAGTTGCAGAATTTTCTGAAGGAGGAATTATGTATGTTAAACACACTAAAGTAACAGCATAAACTACAAGATCTCAATGTAATTAGTGTAATTAGTGTAATGTAATTAAGTGGAACACTCAGTGAGTGGAATATTAAGATATTTAGAACTATTTATGAAAATAAGAGTGGTGCTTGTCCGTACAAAACTTGCTGCCACAATGTCAGGACATTGCACTGTGGTTCCTAAGTGTTCTGAGTGGATGCTAGGTGGATGTAGTGGCAAGCTAGTTTATGGTTGCCATGCGCTTCTGTGTGGATGCTAGGTGGTTGCTTGTTATCTCAGGCCAAAACAGTTGCGATATTCAGATATGATATTCAGGTCTCTACAATCCCTGTATGGGATTTTTCACCTGTTTTATTGTACAGCAGATGGAAAAAGCTATACAATTATGAACAATATTAACAGTAATACTTAGCCTTAGTAAGACCCTCAAGCCCTCTTTACCTCCTAATATTCCAATATGGCATTAATAATTTATACACCGTAGTGTAGCTTTCATACACATACAGCTGAGGACTGATAACAGAAAACGAAATTCTAATTACAGATATCAGAATATATTAGCGCTAGATGATTTTATTTACAAAGAAACTAAATATTTTAATTATTTTGTTGGTAATATAAAAATCAAGCAATAATATCCAATATAAAATTGGCCAATAAGTTGCAATCAAAAGGAACACAAGCACTGCCGGTAAAAATAAAATTAAATAAATAAATAAGTGGTCAGCAGGCAAACTGCTAACCGTGCTGGCATCGGTCTATGACCTTCCCATTAAACAGAAACTGTCAACTCAGACTGTTAAACGTGATTGATATGGTTAAGAGCAATGTCATTAGTGAAAGTGCATTATGGGTAGTGGCATTATGACACACTCAACCAAAGACAGCAACCAGAGATCAGGTTTGTCACTGTGTTCACCGGGTGTCAGTAAACACCTGAATGTGGTCAATCTTCTGATAACATACTCCTGAGTGTCGGCCATGACACGCTACAAGCAGAGGACACGTAAATCTGCCACTCCGTCATTATAATCTTTCGTCACTGTGACAGCTGTCACTCAGGGTGTGGACGGGCCTGCCTTGCAGTGTTGTTCTCATTTACTTTCTGTGCTAATGTGGAACGTGATGACAAATGTGTATGAAAGCATTTAAGCACCAGAGTACTGATCCACAGCACCTGTGTATGTGTGGAGGACAGCTCTGCATAAATACATGTCCTAAAGAAGAAGACAGATAACTAGAGGCAATATACAGTCTATTTAAGCTTGCACACTTGGGGTCCGTGGAGAAAAGCCAAGGTTTTGATAGCGCTCTGCTCTATCTTGCTGCAGTGACGATAAGCACTCCCCCGCTGCGCAGCAACAGTAGTTGCAATGGCGGATTTGAGATGGATCCGGATGAGTCGGTACTAATCTGCAACATCTCTCCAAGCATAAGAACGAAGTATTACAGCGAGAGTTCCTGCATCTGCATTATCCATGATTGGTGCACTCACTGCGTGGCGCATGACTGAGAATAGACTAGAGTAGGAATGGGATTTACAGCTGCTGCATGCCACCCCAAGGTCTGAAGCAGCGTGTTTAAGTGGCGACTCTCTGAGATTGAAACACCTGATGAGTCACTGACATTCCAGGCTCATCTGAGGATGCCAAATGTTTTCTGTTACTACAACATTTCTACTGCAGTGTTCTTGCAAACAGAGGCCTCTGTGGTCTGTTGGGATAGAACAGAACAGTCATCCCACAACCGGCTGGTCAAACAGCAAACAGTCAAGTAGTCTGTAAGATTTTTAGTTAAATGGTAAATACAGTGTCATAATATGCTGGTATTGACATTAACTGTGATATTAATAACCATTATTGATACCCTGTTAATACTACGCATACGGTAACATCTTAAATGATTTAGTTTATTGCACCCGTTTAACATTTTGCCAACAGCCATAGTGGTTACAAACACTCTCTCTGCTTCCTACACTCATATTTTGAGTGATTCATTTAAATATTTTTTTGCAAAATTTTATTAATACCATTATAAATTATGCATTTGAAAATGCAACAATCTGAAAAACTGAATTATTTTGACCATGATAACAGTGTAGTGAAAATCGAATAGCTCTAGTGTAAAAAACGAAAGTGGTTTTAAATATTATAATAATAATTATAATATTATGAATGTATAACATTGTATGTTATACAATGTATCATTACAGAATTACAAAGACGATTTAACTTATTTCCTCATCTTTAAAACACAGCTTTCAGCCATCGAAGAACCACAAATAAATTCACAGCTCACAATACATTTCAAGAGAACTTTTGGTGGATTGCAAATCTCATGCTGTGAGCAACACTGCTGTTGTTATGAATCAGTCCATTTCTTTTGACTATAACAATGTGTGAAATAAAAGGTTATAGGCATTAAAACTAAAACATCTGTCAGTTACACTATTGAAGAGCTGTGCTCCGAAACAATATATATCACTAAGAAGCGTTTTTGATTAATGCTTGGTGGTTATGACCCTAAACTGGGCTAAATATACAGAGCTGCCCTAATATCTGCTAGCCTTTCATACAATCTGCTGACTACTTGATTTTAAAATGTGTAATTTTCACATCAATTAAATTCAATTTAAATTGTTATACTGAAATGTCTTTAAACGCATTGTACATGTAAATTGAGTAAAATAGAATTGCTGGACTACAAGGATTCAAAAAGGAACTGAAAATACAGATTTTGAAGTCAAAACACAACAACAGAAAGATTATGCTAAGAGAAGGTGCTATTAAAATGGCAGTCATGTGATAAAACAACCAGCAGGCTGTGCAAAAAATAAACTTCTGGGTTAGAGAACAAAGTCTGAATGCATAAAGTTTAAAACGGTTTAAACTTTCACATAATTTAAAACAATTGTTATGCTCCAGTGTGCCTACCCCAAGTACGCAGGTGACTGAATGAAACCATTTTCACTGGACTTTGGTCGTTTTGATCTGGGCTCATGCAATGCTCAGAACATGGATACCAAATAAGAAAAAAGACCATTTCTATGACATTTTTAGAATTGTATGGAAAATGTAATATGTTTTAAATATGTATATAAGACCACAATTTTTCATTACACTTGTACCCACTTGTAACCACAATGTACTCAAATGTTTTACAATTAAGTTTGTTTGTATTTTAGGTTTGGATACATGAAGAAAATGATGATAAAATTAGAGCTGCTCGATTACGGCAAAAATCATAATCAATGATTTATTGATTATGATTTATTGACCCACTATTGCAATCACAATTATTTAACACAATTATTTACTGACTTCCAAGGCAACATGTATTTATTGAACAAAAAAAAACTCACAAATAAAAAGTTTTTAAAAAATTAAACTAAAAAAACAAATAAAACAATGTAAAAAATAGATTTATAACAAGAAAAAATGAGAGAATCCTTGGTACAGTAATCATTTTACCTTATTTTGTTTTTATAATCGTTGGAAGCTGTAACTGAAATGGATTACGATTAATTGCACAGCCCTAGATACAATTATTTCAATTACATCATGGTAGTATTTGGAAGAGAACTAGGAAGAGAATTAGGAAGTTGTTTTTTTCCACACAAAAATTATTCTTGTTACTTCATAAAACCCTTTAAAATAAGCCATTGATCATAAATGTGTTGCTCTAGAAATGTGGCTGTAACACTGGGATGATCCAGAAGAGGGAAGCAGCACAATGCAAATCACAATGTACATTCAACTGATCTACCAATAAAATAAAAACAAAAAGGAGAACAACAAAACACACACAAAAGCACACACAGTACATGACAGGGATACACTCTTATGCCATAAACTACATGACTGACATTACAGGATGATGTTCGTATTATTCAATGGTCAACCTTTTGCTCTCAACAGATGATAATTTCTAGAAGAGAGAGAAAAATAAAGAGAATAAGAGAAATAGGGAGGGAGATACAGTAAGAATGTGAAGTGACAGACAGAAGAATAAAGGAACAGGATGTGCCAGTGTTTCCTAATCACTAACTAAAAAAGTGTATTGACTCTGTATTGAGGGTGCATACTGTACTGAGATGTGTATACCTTAAGAAAATCAAAACTACCTTCTAAATAAGGATGAATTGTTGAAAAGGTATTTAAAAAAAAATCCTTGTAATGTTTCATTACAATATTATTTCACCTGTAAATTTTTTTATTGGCAGCTGATGTCAAGCTCTCTTTTTTCTCTTTTTTCAAACCTTTCCCTTGATCTACCATCCATCCATCCATCCAATTGTCACTGTGTATAATTAAGCCCCACACTACAATTTGTGTACAATTTCCTGTTTTTCTTGTATAAAATGTTACATAACAGAAGCAAAACATGTTCTTGTATTACATGTTACATAACAGTGACAAAATAAAGCAGAAAGTCTGTTGATGGAGATTGAACAATACAGTGTTCCAGCCCTGCTAAAATACACTATAGACCATTTCAAGGACGTAAACAATAACAAGCGCGTTGGAACGCTACTGCGCATGTCTGGTCCTGAAGCATTTCCGGTAGTGCCATTCTTAAAGTACAGACCTGTCAAAACAAAATGACTAGCGCATACTTTTTAAGTCTAGCTAAAACAGAACAGTTGAGATATTTACAAAAACTAAAAATAGGCGATAACGTGGAATTATCGGACCCCCTAAATCAAATATTAAGGTGACAACTTTTCACTCAGAACGTTAAACGTTTACCTGAAGTAATGTATCCAGACATGTATCATTATCTGGTTGAGATAGAGTGCGTTTACACAAGAGAAGCGGTAAAGGCATATCGCAGTCTGGATGCCTACAATTACTTCCTTAGCGGAAAGATTGGAAACATTTGTTCATACAATGTGGA
>JAZGTI010014907.1:0-13770 GCA_036877585.1 Botia kubotai
GAGATACGGAAGATATCTCATTTGTGATGAGACAAGAGTGGAGAAATTTCATTTTGTGGAGAGTCATTTTACTGGGATGATAAGGTCACTAGTCTTTTATGCCCTATAGGTTAATGCAGCCACAAGCCATTTTTTACAGAAATGAAAGAATATAAAGAATTAGCCCGAGGGATTCCAGCCACCAATCCAACAAAATGAAGACAGAAAAACACACAAACACCTTGTTTTGAAATAAAGCTGATATGCAGCGTAATGCTAACATAAACAAAACAACAGGAAAAGATGCCATTTTCACACAGTTTTTATCAAAAAGCACAACAAATCATTTGTCCTTTTGTTCCATGAAGAGAGAGAAAAATGAGTGATAGATTTAAAAAAAAATGAGGATGTATTTCACGAAAAAGGTTGTTGAACCAACAGTGGACTGAAATGAGTTCCGTAAGATGAGCTATCCAGCAGTAATGTCCCATTTCTTCTTTTTTTCCCCATTTATTTCCTCAACCTAACGCCATCGTGAACCGATATTGTCTCAATGACTCTTCAGTTCATCCATAATGAAAATCCTCTCATCATTTACTCACCCTTATGTTGTTCTAAAAAAGGCATGGGGATCACTTTCTGTGAGGAACATATGACAATTTAAGCTGCTATTCGATGTAAAAGCTTTCCCTCTGGCTCTGGTCACTCTGTGCTTTCAGGGAATTCTGTTGGGAAGAGAGCGTTTTAACACT
This sequence comes from Botia kubotai, assembly GCA_036877585.1. Lineage (NCBI taxonomy): Eukaryota > Metazoa > Chordata > Actinopteri > Cypriniformes > Botiidae > Botia > Botia kubotai. The sequence continues at coordinate 732 of JAZGTI010014907.1, forward strand.
CGGTCTAACATCTCCTTTTGTCTTTCATAGAACAAAGTATAGGTCTGGAACAACATGAGGGTGATTAAATGCTGAATTAATTTGATTTATTTGTTAATTTTTAAAGGAACGGTCCCTTTAAAATGTGAGGTGAGCGGTCTTAAAAGTTGCATGATTCACCCACAGCTCAGCTACAGTGTGAATGTGAACAACAGACTCTACTGTTGTAATAACATTTCTGAGATGTGTGAATTCATGGTATTGCAAGGGTGTGTATGGTTGCACACGCTCCCACGCTCTCTCTCACACGCACATATGTCAAAAGAGAGGCCCATGTTTCCCAGCTCACCTCTGTGCTTCCTGGTGTCAGCTGTGTTGGGACAGGGTCCGTTAGTCTGCCAGTTTCAGTCACTATCATTGTTCCCTCCATGAGTAAATACTGGCTTCCTACAGCTGTTCAAATGCAGGCTGACTTCTCTATGTGTTTAGGAACAACAGTCACCTTGCAGCGCTCTCAAACACGACCATGGGAAAGATCTCTAGCACCACCTCTCTCTCTCTCTCTTTCTCTCTCTCTACACACACACACACACACATGCATCCACACAATGTGTTTAGTGGCATGACAGTAATTTATCATTTTTTAAAACAGTTTAGCTGTTTCACTACCAGGCCACTTTTTCTAACAACTTTTCTAGCAAGTCTCTTTATATTGCGCATACAGTCTTGCTACTATGCAGGCGATAATCAAATTAGAATGCCTTTTTCAAAACACAGGGAAGTGTAACTCAAGTTCAGATTCAGTGTGTTCATACTGTATCTTGTGGTGTAGCTAACACTCTTTTGTTTAGTAGCTTGAACAACTTTACATTATAAGTCACAAAGCTAAGTAGCTTGATCCACTTTACTACAGACAGATATAGTCTGTACACCCTGCTGCCTGATTTTCAGCTGTTAGCAAAAAGAGAGTACATTAGTCTAAATGCCACCTTAGCAGGTAGGGGTGTTGATGCTTTACATTAACGTTATCTCTATTTTTCAATCCTTTTGTCATCAACATTGCACTGGACTGTGGGTAATTCAATACCTCAGCAGCTTGGGAGGGTCTCGTCCCACACAGGGCAAATTATTTAAAGCAGCGCGCGGGGACTTGAGCGAGAGAGCATAAACTTGAGGGGCCGCCATTTTGTCAGAGAGAGCAAATAAATGGCTGGTAGTGCAAGTAAATGTTCCTTAATGATGAGAAATTTAAAATGGGCAACGCTGGACCAGGCTGCAGGGACAATATGTTTCCTGTGCAGGGAGACCGGTGAACCGGATTATGGAGAGCTGAGATGCGATATGGCCCATTAATTATTGAATTCACTGACGGCATGACAAATGGTCTTGTCCCTGCTCTCATCCCGTTGACTTACAGCAGACCGCCGCACCCAAACTCAGCATGCCTATTCAAACATCCCTTGCAGGGATCCTGGCACCGCTTGCATTCATTTATCTGTTTGTTTGATTGTGGTGCTGTAGTCTACTATTGGTGTTATTTATGTATTATGTATAGCATAATGTATTAATGTATTATGTATTAATAACACCTAAAAGTGAAGTGATTCTTTCATAAGCTATTTGCAGGTTTATTTGCCCAAAAAGTGTAAACACTTTGGGTTATCAAAACACTGCTCTGCTTGTTTGACCAGCAGCACTGGCTCAACCAATGGTATGAGATTGGGGGTGGAACTATCTGTTTAGTAAACCAATGGCAGACTAGGGGGTGTGGTTAGAATTTTAGAACATTTTAAATCAGTTTTTTTACAATTCCACTTGGTAATGCAGAAAATATACCCTTTAGCTCCAAGTACTGGACCTGCTTTACAAAGTTATACAACTGAAAAACTTTTATCAGACACATCCATTACAAGAACAAGTGCACTGTGGAGCAACATGGGTGTGAGAATGCCAATCTGTGAAGCTTTTTAATAGCAGCAAACAAGTGGCAATTTGAAGAAAAGAGACAGTGTACAGCATGTGCCCTCAGCTGGGCTGAAGATGCCTGGTGACATTTCTGTGGTCAGCTGCAGGTTTGGGCAGCAGGACAGCTTGCATTATGGGAAAACTGAGGGGACTGTGAACACCTGCACATTTCCAAATGAGCCTGCCAGCTTGTGGGCCAAAATTATGTTATGACTTGTTTTTTTATTTCCACCACCAATATAATCATCAAAATATTTACTACAGATCTCCAGAAATACACTTTGGTTTAGCCAGCCTGCTGTGCAACCCTTCAGGTATTTGAATAGGAAGATGTGTTTTCAGTTGCGAAACATTTGTCCTTGGCAGAAGTACTAACAATTGTCAGGGGTGAATGTGCAACAATTTCTTCTAACAAGATATTCAGCAGTTTACTAAGTATTAGCTAACTAACAAAAAGGTACCAAGGTGTTACCATTGTTTCTGGACCATGATTGTACTATATTAATCTTTACCCTACCATGGTATGACACCACGTACTATGTATAGGTATGCCACAGTACTTTTTTGTAAGGGTACAAATAACATTTTCTTACTTGTGTAATAGGCAAGTATTTACTGTGTTCACTGTTGATTATAGTGTGAATAGAAAACATTTATGCATGTAAATTTATTGGCAGGCGTTTTTATCCAATGTAACTTACATTCAGTTTATCAGTATGTCTGTTACCTGGGAATCAAACCCATTACCTTTGTGCTGTTAGCACAATGCTCTACAAACTGAGCTACAGAAACACAAAACAACACTGTTGATTTTATATACAAGTATCTATCTTTGGCATTTAATTATCTTGGAAGTTAATGTGTCCTGTTGTGTGTTCCTAATCTTTTTGAAACATAAAATTGTTATAAATAGTTATTTTTGCAAATGAAGCATTTTTAGCAAAATCGGACATGCCAGTTCAAATTAAAAATCATTATTATAAACATATCTTTGCGGTAAGCAGACAGTTTTGGACACTGAATGCTCAATAACTGATCTTTTTTCAGATCTTTTTTTTTAACAAAAATATTTATGGATTGCAGCTTTAAGGATTACAAATTAAATGAATTAAATTTCTCCTACTGTACAAATATACTGGATTTAACAGCTGGATCCTTATGATATGATGATTTTCAGTATATGAAATTGTACAATGTGACAATGTGTTTTTCCGTTTTGACCTATTTTGTCAGCACCTTTGGAAATGAGTTTATTGTTGGTTTAATTCCTTTGAGCTAATTGCCAAGTCGTCATCAATTATATTAAGAAATTTCTTCTTTGTTGTCTCAGTTTTCCACAACAAGTACACCTGTGAGCGGAGACAGGTCAGTGTGAATTTAATTGCTAATTTAAATGTCCTGTTGTTTCATCATAAACGAGCGACCCCTGAGGTGTGCTAAAGTAAAGTTTAAACGCCTTCATTTCTCATGCGTTCTTCCTCTCTGCAGATCCTAAATAATTTAAATAACAGACCCCTTTTATAAGTCAAACAGTAGGTTGTGAGTCAAAGGAGATGAATTCTAATAGCTCCCCCACCACACACACACACAAGTGCTCTATTCCCTCCTGCATACGGTACACTGAAGGCAGTGTGTGTGAAGGAGCCAGAGCTATGCTTCATTTTGAGGTAATGACAGTCCCTGCAGATCTATGCAAATACCGGCTGCCACATTGGCTGCTGTAAAAGATGGTAGCAATTAGGTCTTGCTCTTAAAACAAGGTGAGTCAGGACCTTTTAATGGTGCGCTGTTGCTCTGCACATGTGGCGGCTTGTGTTCTTGTGAATGTGACTTAGGAGATCTTTGTTTAGATTCAATCAATATGATTTACGACGTGTGCTTTTACTGTTAAAAGTCAGGACTTGTCATAAATTAAAATTTCTTTTAGTAATAATTAGTTATGTTTGCTAAAGCAAGCATTAGCTTGTAGCAAGTTATTGTTCTGGATTTAAATTGTAACCCGAAGTATTAGACTTTTGGCATGTGATCTGTCATGCACTCTTATGTGCTATTACTTTACTGTGATTGGACATAAGATTATTGCCTAGCAGGTGCTAAAAATCACACTGCAGCCATAGCTACAGCGGGGACCAGAAATAATCTAGAGTTGGTGGTGGGCTCTTTTGACTTGGCCCTGACAGCAACCACCTAGAACACCCTAGCAACCACATAGCAACCCGCTGCTCTCCTGGTAAATCACATTTCTTTAGAAACTGTAATATGGTATTATTATTATCTGTAATGTCCTTGATATAGTAACTGTCTATCATTATATACTCTAACTATATATACACACAGTGTATACTGTAGGTTATAAACTGAAACTGGCTGATTGTCTTGACAGACGCTTATACTGAAACTTGTAAACCTTCTATTTTGGGCCCTTAATGTTTTAGACCTTGATGAAAGTACAACAAACAAGCTGGTATTTAGACTACAATTTATTTTCATGGTCATTGAATTTTTTAGCCTTGAATAGTGTGCACATGTTCCTGTAGGGCCCTGTGAGTATGAGAGAAACTGAAGGATGAATATAGTTATCTCTGTGGTCCTGTGACCTGCAGTTTTGCTGGATTTATATGGAAATGAATTTCCATATTATATATATATATATATATATATGCATATATAACTTATATATAACTTATAGAATCAGCAAAACCATGAATATACAGGATATAGTGGCTCTACATGAATAAACTGGTTAAATGTTGTGCAAATATGGCTGTTACAGTGTGACAGGTGACATTCAATAGATTAATGGTCTCAGGGTCTCAGTAAACTGCAATTAGTTTGGTTATTGTGTGTCTCATTTCCCGGGAGCAGAGTTTTTTTAATAGAAAGTCCTTGGACAGAAGATTCACTCTGTCATTGACGCAAATAGCTTTGTACAAGAAATGACAAACTTAAACAGTCATGTCTCTCATTAAACCACATTCATAACTTTCACCATTCCACTCGTGGACACTTGTGCATTTTGGACCTTTAAACAGACAGCACGCAACCCGACACAGCACATATCTGCATGTATTTGTTGTGCATTGCTGCATGAAATGTAAAGGTCATCGCTGCATTGCTCAGGGGACGTCTCCTGGAGATATTCAAGATCACTGATTTGAATGAGCAATGCTGGGATTACAGGAGAGCTTCAGGGGGTTTGGTAGAGCTGCTTTTGTAGTGCTCAGCCTTTGAGCTGGGGAATTTAAACGTCATGAATACATTATAGGCCTGAGACGTATACATGCATGCGCATATGTGTCATGCATATGTTATAGGCATGATAAGAGAGCATGCATAAAACTAAACCCATTTGTGGCCATATAAGCTTGTGATCTATAAATGTGCCTTGCCTTATGTTGACTGTTAAAAAGGGGATGTTTTGTAAATTTATCATAAAATCATGAGTTTTACTAGCAGTTGCAATCACAAACAAATGCTGGTGATACTGAGTCCAACAGTGTGAGATCCCAACAGTTAATGCTTCTATTTTGCATTTTTATTATATAAAAAACTTTGATTTATGATGCATACTATCAGCATCATAACTGGTGTGAAAATTTGAAAACAGAATTTCAGACTCTTAATTTGGCATGTCCCTGTTTTGTTGGAATGACAGTATGCACTTGAGCTGGCTTGGACTCCACAAGTTTGTGCAAAACCTGATAATAAATTTTCTCCCAGCATGATTTGAGAATCTCCTTGGACAGTGTACATTTGCTTACAGTGTAATAAATGATTTCGAAATAGTGCAGAATCTTACTTTTATGTTGCAGCTTTTGGTTATTGCTCTGTTTAAATTAGATTATGAATACAAGAACACAAGCACACTTTAAAGGCCCAATGTATGTCAGAAGCTATAATTGCAGATTAGCATATAAACAATTAGCATGTTTTGATAGGTCCGAATGCTTGCAAAGAGAGCAAGACCACATGTCTGAATGAGAGTGACCTTGCAGCAGCGTGTACATCTGTGTCGCCTGTACTCTTTTGTGCTTAAAATGGTCGCAGGAATAAACAAACAGTTAAGCTTACGGCTACTATCAAATGCTGCTCCCGTGAGTCTGTGGCACATGAGCAAGGCCACAAAAGACATGTCTGTTTCACCTCGGAATACCAAATGAAAATGGCTACAACTTAAAGATTCTAAGCACCTAACAACAGAGCAAACGCACGTGCCCAGTATAGATTAAGCCCTGCGCTGTCAGAGCTAATTGAAAGTAATGGAGCCTGCAGTCTTTGGATTAGCGTGTCAGACATTGATAGTGTCAGTCTGAAAACAGTTGGTCCAGAGATTGAATGATATTAAAACTGGCAGAGGCTGTTTCCTAAAGCACACTGTGAAACGCCTCAGGCGTTTTGCTTTAGGATCTTCAAAGGTGTGAATCTTGTTTTATTATGTGTTATGAGTTTTAGTCCTCGTGAGAGGAAATACATAATGCAGAGGGGTTTATGGGTTAGCGGTGACCTAGTAATATTTATTTATTTGTTTGTTTGTTTTTTGCGGAAGATCTTGAAAAAGTTATCCAAGGAGAACTTTTTCTGAAGTTATTGTTTTATCTGTATCTTTTATCTGAATATAATACTATCAATAAAACAAAACTCAAGCATTGTACATATGTTGTGTTAAAATGACATATGTGGTCCTTTTTAAAATGACTTTTTGAATTAATTTTTGCCTAAAACATTATGCACATGCATAACACATTTTATGATTTTATGATTATGGCAAACACAATTAAAAGGCTAGTGTTTTAAAATTATGTTAGCAGTGCGGTATGGATGAATGTGCTGTCCAGATTAATGTGTTCAAGAAGTATCGCTTCTGCTTAACTTAAAATCTTCTGATGTATATGTAACAAAATAAGCATAAAGACAGTATGAAGTTCAATGTAACAGACTTTACATTTAATTAATAATTTAATTAGATCACAATTTAATTAATAAGATATTCTCTTTTTGACAGTATTTTACACTCACAATAGAGCCCTATTCTTCAGACTCTCTTAAGATGAAACTCGTCACAACCCTCTGTTTTCAAGTTTGATGGTACTGATGTATGTTTGATGTATAATGATACAGGGAGGATGGGATCATAGAGGATGGGAGACAAGAAAGAAAATAAAATTTGGCCTCAATACAGTAATAACATGATAAATGATGTCCCATTTTCCTCAGGCAACTTTGCGTGAGGAAATATTCGAAGCTGCCCAGGGGACCAGCCTGTCATCCATCACATGGCAACATGGGGTCCAGCGTTACGGCTCTGAGGACTAGCCTGCCCGCAGCGGAAAGCAGCTAATAGCCACGTAGAACACAAGCACCCCTGGGGAGGAGACCAAGCAGTCGCTTGCTACGAAAACAGAGCAGTAGAGGGGATCAAGGTTTGTTTTGTCCCCTGCGTTTTTGAGGCTATTATTTATTTTGCCTGGGTGGGTGAAATATCAGCATCCTTGGCCGCTGGATTCCCTTCTCCCCTGCACGATTGACAGATCTCATTATGAGATAAAAATGACAAAGATAGCTCATGATGCTTCAGAGAAATGTAAAACCATTAGCAGTTCATTGCCATACTTATAATATGTCCTTTTAAGCAGCTTAGTGAACTGGTGGTGAAGTGTGATATCAGGATTAACCTGTGAAGCAGTTTCGCTGCGCGCCGTTCAACCGGCGGTGATGAAATTGCGACGTGACGTGCCTTCTTTTGGGGCTCCACAGAGGACTAGCGGAGTCATATGGAAACAAGATGGCTGTGATGAGAAGGAATAACATAAACTGCAGTGTAAAGAGTTGTCGCAGGGCATTAAAGGAATAATGTTCAGTCATAATTTACTCATCCATGCATATAACTTGGGGGTGGGGGATTGTCGTGAACTATAGCTTTAAAGCCTTATTTTCCTGTGCTACAAATACAAAGGTATTACAAAATACATGGTATTACATTACAATTAAATATATTGTATGAGGATATTTGTGGATACCGCTTTTAGAAATTACAGCCAAAAAACAGCCATCATAGCAGTGTTTTGTTTAAATGTACATGCTGCTCGCAAAGCACAAATCATTGCATTGGTGTCAAAACGATAAACAAACGTAATCCTATAAATTGCACTAGCATAACAGCATTTTGACATCAAGCATCAAGTCTTAGATCCAAAATAATCTCCCACTGTTACAAGTGTAAACTCTGCCTATAAAGACAGAAACTGAGTAAACAAATCAAAATTTGCATTTTTCACCGAAAGTCTGCTCATGAAGAGTAAGAGATAAAGGTTTCACGCGCACATAGTGAATTCCTCAGCACAATACAGTCGTAATGTGAATTAATTATTGCTCGCTATTGTTTTGGAGAGTATGTTTTGCAGCAGCGAGCTATTACTGAGTCCTATCAATCATTCTATTAACTCTGGCTATGCCTTTGACATCACATTAGTGACTGTAACTCATTATCTGGAGGGAAATTACAGTCGTGTGAATCTATCCATGCGTTATGTCTCTCTGCCCCTGTAGCACAGAACTCTGAGTTGTTTGATTGCTATGCTCGCTAGAACTGAAGTTGATTAAGTAATGACAGATACTGTATCTGCGGTTGCACTCAAAGCTAATTTATCATTAGCGTCAGTATCACAGGTCGCATATCTTACGCAGCTGAACGAGGCTCCCAGAAAGCTGTGACTTTTTTACGCTTTTACACAAGTAGCATCCAAAATATCAAACTTCACAGATATGCGAGCCAAATCGCACAATAGCGAAATTAGCGAACGCCCAAGCATACTGTCGAGTTGTGAAGCAAATTGTGAACTTGTTCTGAGGACCTATCCACAGTTGCGGTTCAGTTCTTGAAAGTTAAATCTGCCTTTCAAGCTGCTACGTATAGTGAGGATCTAGCCAGAGGATGTGACATGTATAGATGGAATTCCTGTTAACTGTCGTCTTTACATTTACATTTAGGCATTTGGCAGACGCTTTTATCCAAAGCGACTTACGTTGCATTATACTTAGATTGCATTATAGATTCTGAGTATGTGCAATCCCTGGGATCGAACCCATGACCTTGGCGTTGTTAACGCCATGCTCTAACCACTGAGCTACAGGAAAGCTTTGAAATGAGGTTCCTTCATTTAATTTCAGCTTCAAGTCATGGGTGTAAATAAATAGATGCATTAAAAGTTCTTTTTGATTGCATTTCGAGCAACCTTGACCTTCCGCGATGCAATAGCAATCAATACAATAGCCATTAGCATCCTGGTAATTGCGACAGAAACATTACCTAATAGCCTTCCCGTCTTTACCGCCATTTGTTTAGGAAGCAGATGGAGTGCACTAAAGAGCTTGTAGGAAAGATGGATTTGATGAATTAAAACCCAAGATGCAAATTTAGATTTCTGTAATTACACTAGCTGATCATAACGATTTTTCAGTGCAAACGTCCCGCCATCTTATCTTTGGCAGGTCCCATGTCTTTAAAAAACAATTACAGACACATGTTCTCTAGGAAAGAGGTGACACAAGTTTTACATCTCTTTCTCCTTAAAGATGATCTTTAAAGTCAGAGAAAGTGGAAGAGATCCAAAATGGCTTCCGTAATTTCACCCAGGGGAGTCAGATAGCGTTTTTTAATGACTGATAAACTGTTGCATTGACTTTGGATCACAGTCATAGGCTATACACCCTTTCACCATTTTAGTTTGATATAAATCATTTTATTCATACCCAATTACTCTGGGGCATGAAAATGTGGTAAATGAGACCATAAGAGAAATAAATGAGAATCTGATTGTTGATCCTGAGATTTGTGAGGGTAATTACAACAAGATCTTAATTACGCTGAGAATCTTCATTTTGTTTTTCCATATTATCCGTGTGTGCAAAAGAGAAACAGATTTGATTATGTTAATAAAGCTTTCTCTTGCACTGTATATGTTAATGGAGGCTCAGTTTAGATTCATTAGTGAGAGACAAACTCTCCATTTAGACTTTACTCTAATGTTGTCTACGAAAGTGCACATTTTTAATGGTATTGATCAAGGTCTAGTGAGCTCTGGGGTCTGTTCTAATTACAACCTCTTCTTCATGGTTTCTCGGGTAATGATGCCCACAAAGCAATTATTGCTTGTCCCATTTATCTGATTTATTGAAGGAATGATACCTAGACAGTGGAAAATGAAGCACTGCAGTTTGAATAGGCTTCATTGAAAAGACATACTGTTAGATCTTGCATAATATTAAGCACCATCTTATTCAGCATGTGACATAAGTTCAGTCATTGCCGTAACTTATTGCTTTTTCCTCAGTAAACAGGGAAGTCTTTGGTACTTTATCACAGGCCCTGGTCACCATACACTTTTATTTGATGGAAAAACAGTGTGAACATTCATCAAATGTCTCCGTTTGTGTTGCCCAAAAGTCAGTCAGTCAGTCAATCATATGGGTCCAAAACAAAGATAAGGGACATCAATAACAGAATAACAGTAAATTCCTTAAACATGGGACACATAAGTTTATTCATTGGCTTCTCAATCAGGAGAGTCCTTTGGTGTGTGCTTACAAAATTGAGTGCTTAAGGATTTATTCAATGTATATCATTTGTATATCATACAAATCTGCAACAGCTGGAGTGGCAGACAATGCATGTAAACTTTGTGTATATAATCTGGTGACAAATCAAGCTTAATCATGCCGTAGCTTGGCTGGGAATAGGATAGCAATGGAGAGAGACATCTGGAGTCTGTACAGGCAACACACAAACAGGGAGGCGAGCTCAGTGACAAGAGTTAGCATGCAGGAAACAGGCAACGGCAAACGCTGCGCTTCTGAACAAAGCAAGGTGAGTGACTGTTGGTATTACCGGAGTCTCATGGTCTGAGTTGTGGACATTTGCTTCTTGACAGGCGGTTTGTGGTGATAAAATGAATCCTAGTTTCATTGCAGTGCAGTAATAATGCAGACAGTTGAAGCACTTAAATAATAGTCAAGTATTCAAAACACAATAGAATTATGTGCTTAATTTAAATGGATAGAAGTTTTCACGTAAAACTGAAAGTTCTGTCTTGATTATTCACACTTGCTTGTTCCACAATATCACAATATTTTTGAAGAATCGTTACACAGCTGTGACGTATCATACAAATAGTCCTTACGATTACATCAAATCTTCGAAAGCCATAGGATAGCCTTGTGTGAGGATCATTAACAGTTTGCTTTAAGAGGTCAATAGCATGATGTGTATGCAAAACCCCTGCAAGAAGTGGGTTAAATTATTAAGTGAATAACTATTTTAATTTCAGTCTGTACCTCATGAAAAATACTATCTAATATTTTATAATATTATATATGTCATATCAAAGGACAATACAACAGTGCATAGATTGAACAGGCAGACTACATTTATTGGGTTGTGTGTCCTTTTTGAACTTGACAGAAGTGGTCACTATTAACTGTTAACTATTTACTGTAAAAATCCGATATTTGTGTTTCACAGAACACATCACAAGTCTAAGTAATAATGACAGAATTTTCATTATTAGTGAACTGTTCCTTTAAACCTGTATGTATGCCCTTGTATAGTTTTTGTGTAGTTGTGTAGTTAGGCCTGCTTAAATCATCTAGATTTAGATGGAAAACACTGGCTGAGTGTCTGTTACTTTTAGTTTTTATTTTAGGGTGAAATAATCCTTTAAACCTGTAGTCTCCGATTTCTTTTTTTTCCAGAAAAGCAAAACAGTAGCTCAACCTGACACATGGGAAACACTCTAGTCAGAATAAATTATATTTTCCATGCAACCACATTTCGAGCGGTTGTGAAAATTCATAAGTGCACATGGTCAGATTGTGCAGGTGTTCGTTGAATTGCAGTCTGTGGTCACTGCTGGTGTGAGAGCGGATCCAGGAGCTGCGTGCTGTAGAAAGCGTTCTGACTCACCGGGCCAGCTGGTCCAGTCCATGCTCACATCTGCACAAGCAGCTCAGAGGGAGGAGAGAGTCTTGTTTACTGAACAGCCGGTTGAAATTCACTTTCAGCCACATAGAGACTGTGAGTGCTTGCTTGTTTGGACGATGTTAGCAAACTGCTTAAAGGTATAGTTTACCCCAAAAAATTAATCTTTTACATAATATCTCCCCTTTTGTGTCTCACAGAAGAAAACTAATGAAGCAGAATGCGCAAGCATATGCATAACATCAATAGTCTGTGCCTAGCATGTCAAGATTCTCCTCCACAGCTGTGTAAAAGCTATATGTAATGAAACCACTTAACTGTAAGTTATTTAGAAAAGAAACTACTTTTTTTTCAAGACTACTCAATTGTAATTTCTATAGTCTATAAAAGCAAAATTTGTCTCCAATAGCCACAGGTCAATAAAACCCACAATCTTCAGAATGTTTTGATCAAACTAAATGTTCCAATCAGAGACAGAAGAGGAATAAGCAGTGTTGAGTGTGTGTGTTTGCCCTCTTCTCTTTGTCTGTGTGTTTTCGAGATACATTCTAGTTCCTCCCCGGGAACACATGGCAAGGTATTTACTGAGCCATCTGCTCCAAACTGCCTTACTAACACTATCTGTCGATCGGTTGCTAAGGAAATAAATGCTTTTTAAAATGGCCGAGTCAGTGGTATGACTTACCTGTCCAAGTTGTTGTTCATTTTTATCCATTTTGATGTGAATTGGATGAATTCTTGGCACCACCCTGTAATATATTATAGATGTATTAGAAGGGCAAACCAATTTAATAATTTAAATACAATATTTACAATATGTACAATGTGTTCTGATCATATTGAGATCCCCATTCAGATTTTTGGATTGCATTTCACATGAGTTAGTTTAGCAATGCTTTAGTCATTTCCCAAAGCGGGAATGTTTGACTACTAACATCATGCTAGTTTTGGGATGAACAGACCCATCTTTCCTGTAGCTCAGTGGAGCTTTCCTGTAGCTCAGTGGTTAAAGCATGGCGTTAACAATGCCAAGGTCATGGGTTCGATCCCAGGGATTGCACATACTCAGAAACAACGTATAGTATAGTGTAATGCAATGTAAGTCGCTTTGGATAAAAGCGT
>JAZGTI010014908.1:0-13769 GCA_036877585.1 Botia kubotai
TCACCTGGTTTTAAAGTGCTGACTCACTCTGTCGGCTTGTCGTGGAGATCTGGAGTTTTCTTTGGGCTGGACTCTGATGACACAGCAGTAAAACCATACAGTAGAACAATGACATAAACCCAAGTTCCAAAACATGAGTTCATGTGGGATTTTACTGAAAGTGACTCCCTAGAGGACATTTACAAACAGATGAATTACTACACAAATACACATTTGAGCAAAACATTCACAAACATCTGTTAGGTTTGACATCAAAAACAATGTTCAGAAACATGTTTATAGCAAACTGTGTAAACTTGAGAGGAAGTGATGTCATACATCCACTAAAAATCACCCTGATACCACTGGGTTCAATGTTCTGAGAAAGGTTTGTTATTTTTTGTTTGCAGATGGCACTTTGATATTTTGTTATCTAATGCATTTTGTTATATAACATCTAATTCATTACCTGCCTGTGTCCTCATCCCTCAGGACCAGTTTACATGTGCTGCAGGTCAATAGAAGCCACTTCCTGCATGAGAAAATGAAAAAGCCCAAACTGACTTTTATCGTATTTCAAACTCATTAGCACCCTCTGCCTTCAGTCACAGAGACATGCTTAAAGAGTTAAGAGACAGACAGACTGGCAGAAAGACACACACACACACACACACACACACACACACACACACACATAATACACACATTTGTGTATTATGGTCATTTTCAATAATATTGGTATAAAAAATAAGCCTTTCATAACTGTGTCAAACGATAAATGTATGATGGATTAAGTGTTTTTAACACAGTGGTGAATTTACTGAGAGGTAAAATGACCAGAGAAATGAACAGAAGCAGTTCTGCTGTTTTACCCGGTATGAGTGGGTTGAGATCCGGCTGCAGGCTTCTGAACTGGTCTGTGTAATAGTCTCTCTGCTCCTCTGTGATTCTCCAGCGGTTCTCTGAATCACCTGCCTCGTTCTTCTCAAGCAGACGTTCCACAGACAGAACCTGAGAAACACCATCTGTACATGAATGAAGTGAAGAGCTATACAATAATATACAATAATGCCACATAAAACACAAACATCCAGCAACATTCTGGCATTTTAAAGACTGCCAAAATGAATGATGGGCTTGTTTATAAGAAGACGTTCCTAACAGAAGTTTCATTTGTTGATTAAATCCAGACGGCTGTTTGCAGGCGGTGTGTGCTGAAATTGAATTATCATTAACAATTATCATTAACAAGTCTCCTTAACAAGTCTGAAATAACAAATGTGAGTGAACTCTTTGGGAATAATGTTAATGTTATGGAGAAGACACAGGGGGCACCAGTAGAACAACAGAACAACAGTCAGTCAGTGTGAACACACATCAGTCTCCTCATACAGATAACAGCAACATGAACAGATGCTTCATTTTCAGCATACGGTCAGGAGTGTTGAAATCATTATGAGGTTTCCTATATTTCTAACCCTGTTAACAATTTAAAAATATCTCACTTCTGTGTTTTAAACCCTGATATGTGTGTGTTATTTTCTAAGCATCAAAATAAACTGATAAAGTGTGCACGATTATAGAGTAAAAACAATAACAAACTAGTTTGCAAATGTAGCCTATATCACTTACCAGAGGCTGTAACTAGTTTAAGATCAAATGTTAGTTTAAGTTATTAATAAACTTACATTAACAATAAAGTAAATACAGATATTATATTTGATGATGATGAGCAGTCACAGTTTTTAAAGAAAGTCACATTTCTTGTAATGAACCAGTAGAAAGACGCAGCTAAATGTTGTGTTTTTGGTCATTAAAATAATAGTAATACAGATATTTATAATGGACTTTAATAAAGGAGCACTTCAATTAGACAGCAGAAATAAAAGAGGAAAATGAAGAAGAATGAGTGAAGAGTGAATTAAAGAGAAGTGATTAAATACAGAACGAGTGTGAATTATATAACACAGAGACATCAATCGTCATCATCTTTGATATGAGTGTCTTTCCATCTCAAGTTCTTCCAGAAGATCATTTTCTTTAATGTGTAGATTTTAAATCAAGTATTTATGATCCCTGCAGACTGATGCAAAAAAGCTGAGCTGCATTTAATCATGTTCCTGATACTCACTCACGGCAAGAGCAAAATATAACCAATCACAGCATACATCCTTCTGAGAACATCACCGCGGAACATCACTGCAGAACATCTCACAGAACATCACCGCGGAACATCTCACAGAACATCACCGCAAAACATCTCGCAGAACATCACCGCAAAACATCTCACAGAACATCACCGCAAAACATCTCACAGAATATCACCGCGGAACATCACCGCGGAACATCACTACGGAACATCACTGCGGAACATCTCACAGAACATCACTGCGGAACATCTCGCAGAACATCACATCCTGATACAGCCTGCGCTGCGGCCATCAGCTTAAGAGTGACATATAACTGACCACAGCCGAAGAATCCCGGCCGCTTAGCGCCGCACAGTGTTTCATGTTAATGAAGGATAATGATGGAGTCTTTAAATACACATAATATATGACAACATCAAGCAAAGTGTTTTGAGCTCCAATATTTCACAAAGCATTCATTACTGTGAAATGCAATTTATGACTTCTATCTTAAATGGCAACATTGCTGAGGGGTGAAAATGAAAAGATAATTCATTATTCAGTGACTCTAAACTGCATTTCTAAACAGACTGAATTTTTATGTTCTCTCTCATTCTGTAATTAAAAGTTCTCAATGCCTTGCTGAACAAATAAAACATCTTAAACTGGTCTAAGAAGTTTAAATCTCCCAGTCTAGCCTGTTTTGATGGTTCTAGAGGGGGTGTTGGCCCTGGAAGACCAGTTAAACCAGCTTAAACCACCAAGTTTAAGTGGTTTTACTTCCAGCAGGTTGCAGAAAGAGAAGCTAGCAGAGATGAGAACTCTTACATCCGGTGAGAAGATTTTTTCCACAAACACAGAGCTTCAGAATCAGCACAGAATGAGCTCTGGAAGAAATAGATGGCAGAACAATTCAAGCCATCATTCAGCAGATTCATTCAAGACATTAATGAGATGTGATTCTATGAGTCTATTCATTTATTTCCACCACATACACTCACTGATTCTCTAAAACAACAAACACGTGTTTATACTTGACATGAGCATCTCAATCGTCTGGGTTGCATTTAATTACTGTTTTTGGAGACAGTAGATTACAGAGACATCAGCCTTTCATAAACACGCCGCTCTCATGAGAAGACTGAGATGTGTTTGAAGTTCTGACACTTTTAATCCATCAGCTATAAAAACAAAAGAAGACAGAGATGATCTGGCTGTGGTTCCAGAGATCTGAGATGAGGCTCAACTACATATTTTTGTTTTTCAAAATATATTTTACAGATATATTTATTGACCACACAATATCTGGTTGAAAGCCATCTCTGGAGAGATGTTTCTCTCTGCATCCACCTGAGAACAACAGAGGTGAAGGGAAATCTGATCCACATCTACTGCTGATGATGATAAATACATCTGCTGTCAGATCTCTGGATATGTAGAATGATTCGCTTTCTCCATCATAGCTACAGGCACTTCAGAAGAGTCTTCAGAAAAAACTACAACAGCGTCTGGTTTTGACAATGACAAGAGAACATTTTCTCCTGAGAAGACACACACAGATTTAATCAGCAGAGTTAATCTCACTGTAACTTCACACACAAGATCTGTGACTTTAAACAGCTGCTCATTGTGTTGTGTGCTGTTATATGTAACACAGGCCACCATCACCTGCATGAAGAGAAGATCACATTCTGCTCTTCAAAAGAAACTTGTTCACATATTTAACATCATCACTCTCTTCAGATGTCACACAGACGCTTGATCATGTCACAGACACTTCAGGTCCTAAAACCAGCTTGTGCTGAATAAAGAAAACATGTTATCTCATCATGATCCTCTTTTTCTTGACACTAGAGGAAATATTCTCTTCTTTTCAAACATTATCTCAGAAACTTCTTAAACACAGACAGTGTTTCTGTTCAAGCAGGTGTGATGAAATCTGTTGATCAAGCTCTCTCTGTGATCCTGCAGTAAAGTGAATGGCTAATCCATAGACTCTGTGGAACCACTGCAGAACCCCTGCGGAACAGAACAGCTGCTAGCAAACGATTTACTCAAACAATTAGCCACTCTATCCTGTTACAGCTAAAGGAAGCTGAACGCTTTGTTAGAAAATCATGGTAATTTTATTTATATCACTCCTGGTCACATAAAAGCAAACAAATGACCTGAAAAGATGATTGTATGTGGATGAGCTGAAAGGGATTGTGGGATATGTTTATGTCTGTCTGAATCGGAGGATTCGATGGATTTGTGTAGAGGGTCGAAATTATGATGTGCAAATATAGAAACAAAACAAGAAGAAACACAGAAGAAACACGAAAGAAACACGAAAGAAACACGGTTATATGGTATCGTTCAATTCAGTCTTGACTCTAATGTACAGTATTTGTGGGCTAACACTGAAAATGTTATTATTTGTGGCTCCTGTAGAGGGCGCTGAGCGCTTTTACGATGTTGAACTGCGCAGCTCGGGTCAGAGTTCATTAAACATCGCTAGAGCTCGCAGCACGTTCATGTGTTTCCTTCTTTTCCTCAGATGAGGAAAAATATGGGTTGTTTACCACTTAAAATGACATTAAATGAGTCATGATGGTTTCATTATATATGAGGGTGCAGATAAATGCAATTAGTTTTGATGAGCTGGTTATTTTCGAGTCAGTAATTAACTTGTGTAATCTGTGAATAAATATGCAAAGAAACAGCGAAGAGATTAGCAAGCAGATACACAAAATTAGTTCATATAGGTGTGTTTGAAGAGTTTAATATGTGAATTGTAAGTACATAAGGAAATGTATGTGAGTTTAATGCGTGTTTCCTATCGGAGTTGACATCAGTTGAGTTAGAGCCAAAAATGGCGTCGTCCATGTGAAATGTATGTGAGTAACATAGGGAAACGTTTGTTTACAGATATACAGTATATAGAATACCGGATATAATGTATTGTTCACGTACACATGCCATGGCATTACAGAAATACCTGGACTTTCAAATACATTAAGTTTATATTATATTTGGAAGTTGTTTTTCTTTAGAGTGAATGTGCAATTCATGTTACTGTTTTATGATGAAACGAATGAGAAAGAATACGGAGTTTATTAAACATCGCCAGAGTTAGCAGCATGTTTGTGTTTGTTTCTTCTCTACAGACTTTGCACTGTGCATGTTTTATTTACCCTTCGGTTTTTTCGGCCTGAGACGGGTAACATTTGCCTAAAATTGGCGTGACTGTAAAAATATGAAACATTTTTTTAACATTTTTGGAAACGTGCAGCTTCTTCAACAACACAAAAAAGAACAAATGAATAAAACGTCACTGAAACGTGTTTAATACTGTATAACAAGAACAGTATTTATGTTATACTGAGTGGCTGTTCGGGTATCATGTTTCTTTGATGTTATTCAGGTCTCTTGATCTGTCTCATATTTATATGATTTTATCATGTGTGTTATTGTTTATCTGAAGGAAACCATAAACCCAATCAGCACACAGACTGAGATGTCATTCAACAGTTTAAAGTCAGATTTAAAATAACAATGGCTTCTGACACGAGTCTCCTGCGCTCGGAGTGTCACCAGATTCTGGAGTTACTGTTAGACACCTTCACTATCATCATGAGACTGCAGATAAATAACCCGAGAGCTGTGTGATATGACCCTTCAAAATCAATCTGTGTGTAAGCCAACAGGCACCGCGGCGACTCCCTGATCCATCCCCGAGCGTAGAGCCGCAGACGTACGGCCTCTCCGTGGCCATGTGACGGAGGAAGGCGTCCTCTCTGCGGGGATGAAGCTCGGCTGATACTCGCTCCCGTGCGTAAAATCCCGCATCCAAACGCACAGAGGCGCTAAACAACCAGATAACAGCAGAGCAGCAGAACCCGCGACAGAACCGAGCGCACTGCTCAGATTCAACAGTGTTAAAGTGTTCTGCTTCCTTTAAAGACTTAATTAATATTTAAATAACATTTAATTATATATAAATGTTCATTTAGATAGAAAAATTGAGGAAACGTTCATATTTATTATTAATGTTTAAACCGGTTTATATAAAAAATAGATTTAGCATTTACATGTGTGGATAATATTGACTTGCATTTAAAATTTTAGATTAAAGATTTACATTTGGACTTAAATACATGTTATTGTATTTAATGATGTAATAATTTTTGTTTTTATTACCTTTTCAATTTATCTTTAAAGTATTTAGATGTACAATTTACAATTGATTGAATTGCTGTTTAAAATATATATTGAATACAATAATWAAAAAAAAACACAAAAACTAAAAATAAACATTACAAATGTATATAATAAAACGACCAGTTTAACTAAATCTGCGATGGTGTTTTTAGACAAACTGTGTGACATGCAGTGAGTCAGAGTAAATAAACTGTCTTAATATTTCAGAACTAGAGTGACTTAAATCATTCACACAGAAAATAATGAACAAGCTCAGAGATATTTGGAATCATTTGAAGTGGAGAACATGAGATTTTACTGCCCTCTGTGTCTCTCAGAGTCGAGGGCTGTTTGAGGGTGTATTGGTGTAATGGAGAAGACACATTGTAGAAGCTTTGTTTCAGTCCTGCTGGGTTCACTGGAGGTACAACCTTCATATAAGATCTTCTGATGTTCTCACCATCAACCCATGTCTGATCCACCAGCATGAGGCTTTGTGAGATCACTTTGAAGTGATGATACTGATGACAGACAGGTGTATTCAGGAAAAAAAACTTCATTTAATATAGATTCATCTAGATCTTACATATCTAACCAGCCTGTGCTTTCTGTTCACTCACTGTGATGTATTTTTCAAAGGGGATGGAAACAGAGCAGGTCAACACTGCCACAAATGCAGAATTCACTCATATTTACATTCATACGCGCTGATAGAGCTCAAAGCAAACAGGAGAGCTGCTTACACACTCCCACACAACCTGACTTTATTATTTCACAGCCGTACATAATCAAAGGCAGCCGGGCAAGTAGCTCCCCTTTTAAATTTACATTTATGTCTTGCTCTTCACTTTCTAGCTGCTTAGAAGACTACATCTGAATATATTGCGCTTGTACTGGCTCTTCTGTTCTGGAGGCAGCCTGTGTCATTGCTTAACCATTGAATGACTGAGCCCAGCCCTCACAGGCCGTTTATAATCTCTGACCACTGAAGATAGCAGTATTAGTGATACAGACATTGTGTGGTTCATCCAGATCCAGAGATGCTAGCTGGAGTTCTTCCTCTGATACTCCTGTCTGTTACAGTGGCACAGGATCTGTGTAAAGGTACAGTACATCATAACTGAGCATTATTGGTGTCTGTTTGTGTGAGATTGTTTTGTGATGATGTTTGTTCTCATTTTAGACTTGCTGTAATTATTATAATCTCAAGATTTACACAGCTGCCTCTCACAGCAGACAGAAAACCCTAATGAACGGAGTTTAAAACTGAATGAAGGAACAATAAAATCTTTGTGTTCATCATTAGATGGAGTGTTTGATGCTAATAATGTGCGTTTAATATTTGCCTGAATTACTGAAAATGATCTTTCCAATGAATCATCCCATCTAATCTAATCTAAACTAATCGTCATAATCGTAGAATCTTAAAGTTGTCAGTAACACATTTGATTCGTAATTCACCATAACCATTAGAAAGAAAGTGAATGTTCTGTATTGCTCAAAGAACATTAAAGTAACGTTGAGGACCGTTAAGATCTTTTGCATTGTGACTTTATTTCTTTGGATGAGGCTGGAAGGTATCCTGGACATGTTTTCATGAGATTCACTGATACTGTAAGTGTCAGATACTTTAAATGAGCAAAGAACATGAAATCTATCAGAGTTGATGTGAAATTACAGAGATAAACAGTTTACACAAGGACAGAATCATCAACAAGTGTGTTAACAGTAAACATCCCAAATGTACTTATGTCATTCATTTCTGACCAAAAACAGCTTGTTCATAGTTGAAAGTGACTCGTCATGAGTTTCGTACTGACAATCGTTTATGAGAGGATGATACATGAGGACACACTCAGCAGAAGTCTTATCAGCACACAAAGAACTGGAAGTACACTGTTCTAACAACAACTGAAGATTCACCAAATAAAATCTCTCTCTCTCTCTCTCTCTCTGTTTGTAGATAGCAAAGATGGCTATAAGGTCAGGCTGAGCATTAAGACGGCTCTTGGAGATGCTGCTGTAGGGTTTGGTTTTGATGTTTTTATCCACATATGTGTTTGATAATATTAATGTTGTCTTGTAAACATGTAACTGTTTTCTCTCAGTACAACTGGAACGAGGGTGAGATGTTTCTCTTCAGATCCACGCTGGCGTTTGTGATGAGGAGATACACTGAACAAGAGACATACGAGTGAGCAGAGCACTGCTTACACAAAAGATAATCAACACACAAACCAGTCTGAGGCTGCTTTTATGATATATATATATATATATATATATGAGCAGAATGATCTGACCACAGATTAGTCTGTGTGTGTGTGTGGTCAGATTACACCAACATTGCGGATAGCAAATTGTATTTGTCTGTTTGTGTGGTTGTTCATTTTGATCTGTTTCTCACTGGCCTTGAGTTTTCAAAGGCATCACAGAAACAGGAAGTATCAGTGATGTTTTCTCAGTTAAGCGCCACTGTTGCTGAACTAGTGAAGGTTAGGAATTTAAACAAGCCCTTGACTTAGATATGAAAAACAAGCAACATTTGAATCATCGTTTTCTCCATCTGGAAATCGGTGCTTCTGTGCACTACAACTCTTCCCTGTAGCTTCCTGTAACTGATGATGCTGGCAACACCAGAGTCATGGGTTCCAGCTGGATGTCCATGCCATATCTTCTGCTTTCTCTTCTAGCCAAATAAGTCCATTAAGTATCTCATCACACTTCTACAATGCTACAAATACCCCAAAGGAAGAGATTATTTTCTACCCCTCTGTTGTTGACCCTAACAGAAGAAATATTTGTTATTTGTGTATATTATTTATACTGTAAGTTCATGTCTGTTAGCAGTAGCTAGCAGCTGTGATGTAATTTATGTATAGTGATATATGTCTCTCAGTGCTTGTCTGTACTGTAGGAGAACTTCACCAGGAAACATCAGTACTCTAAACACACTGTTCAGACAAAGAGCAAATATACATTTCTCTTTCTCTGCAACACTTGGACTTTTGGTTCTGGTTTTCACAACAGCTTTATTTGTCTCTGAGAATTGATGACAACATGTTTTGAACTGGATCTGTCTGTCTTTGTCGTCTAGCATTTCAAACATCTTGGTGTGCAATGAGACGAAAAGAGTGTCGTTCATGTTTGTGGTGACCTCACCAGACGACTCCACACAGCTGATTCCCAGAGAGCACGTGGAGAGAGCAGTGAGGTGAAGCTGCACGCTCATTGGTTTGGACGTTATGTGTCCAACGTAAATAAAAATGGTTATGTTTTCATTTTACTTACATGAATTATTTTTTAATTTAATGATCATTATTATGCTAATTATTGTACTATTAAAACAATTCACTGAACTTTTTGCAATACATTTCCATCAATGACATAATAATCACACATATCTGCACATACAGTATGTGCCTCAGAAAGCAGGATTTCTTCTAAATTCTTCATCATTTCCTAATTATGCTGCCTGCTCTCGGAAACAATTTGCATGGGATTTACCAATTATACCCACAAATTCAAATTTTTTTCTACTGTAGAATGTATTTATTACATTTAGCCATTTAACAGATGCTTTTATCCAAAGTTACTTCCAAAGTGAGCAAAACAACAAGTAATTTGTGTTATTTAGGCAGTAAGTGCTGTTCAAAGTTACCTGCAACACCTGTGAGAAGAGTGAGAGAGAGTTGTTGAGCTGTTGTTGTTTGTTCAGGAAGAACAAGCATCGAATCAACAGTGTGTTTCTGCTGTCTGACACGACTCTGGAATTTGTGGGCATTCCTCCCACGCTGGCGACTCCGGTCCGGTACGACACGCCCCCGTGGCTTATTGTGTTCGGGGTGGTGATGGGGGCTGTTGCCATGGGGATCCTGTTTTTGCTTATGTCCACCATCACCAGAGGAAGACGAGGGTAAGTTTGTAAGTTTGTTCTGTGCTGGATCACTGCTGGTCATTAATATGAAGTAATATTGTTTGATTGGTTTAAGATGGTGACTGAGATGATGTTTATTTTCCTGACCTGTGTGTGACTCACAGAGCTGAAGATGAAGGTGTTGATTCAGCTGGAGCTGACGCAGTACTTAAAGGAAATGAAACATCACTCTCACGTCTCGACTTCAAAGACGGCGTCTATAACCGAGCGTTCTCCAGTGACGACCACGTCACAAAACTGTAGTGTGTGATGTCAGCACAAAAAGATTCAAATACACCAGCCAGCATCGCTCAAACATTCCAGATAATTCACGGTTTGGGCCCTAACAAAAGAACGGCTGTGTCATTGATTTATTATTCATACGTTTCATAAGAGATCTGTGGCTTTTATTCTGTGTGTGTGAGGTTTCTATGCCAGTGTGCTCTTAAAACATGACAAAGTAAACTTTTTTTTCACCGATATTTGCATACACCATTGCCCGTTTCCTCTGCTTGTGTCTGGATGATGTTGCCTGTGTATTCAATGATCAGAGAGAATGTGCCAGTGTCACACATGTCAGATTGTGATAACCACGTTTCAACATACAGCGTCTCACACTGCAACAGCTTCAGCTGATGAGATGAGGACATTTCTGTCATGGGCGAAACAGCACATTCTTCAGCCAATAGAACACAAGCTTATTAATCCCTGAGCAATACGTTCATCTTCTCAAGTGATCAATCACAGATACTGACAAGCACGATGAGTATAGTGCAGTTCACTGCTGCAGCTGGTTCAGTGCTTCACATATCACATAAACCTGTTGATCCTAAAGCTGTTTTTAATATAACGGTAACTTCTAGAACTCTTAAGCTTATATTCATGTTATTTTGATGG
This sequence comes from Botia kubotai, assembly GCA_036877585.1. Classification (NCBI taxonomy): domain Eukaryota; kingdom Metazoa; phylum Chordata; class Actinopteri; order Cypriniformes; family Botiidae; genus Botia; species Botia kubotai. The sequence goes on from JAZGTI010014908.1 coordinate 11,101, forward strand.
TACTTCTATGGCTGCTGTGGTGATTTGAAACGAGTGATCCAGTCTCACATCCTCTTCAAGTTCTCTTTGGTAACACTGTCAACAACATCTGAAAGTATCCGTCAGAATTCGCAGGCATGAATAACAAACGTGTTCCTCGATGATCATCAGATGCTCCTCAGGTGTTCCTCTGCTGCATTATATTATTTCCTGTGTCTGCCTGAGGGGTTCTGTGTTTGTATTCATTGCATTTATAAATAACATTCATTGAATGTGTTTACATGGAGAATCTCCTTTATGAAACATGCAAGATTTGATGTGTCTGTGTTTAACATTTTCACCTCTGGCTTTATAAGCAGACACCTTTAAATCCCCTTACACATCTTTATTTCAAAACTTCAAAACTAATTCTGTAGTCAGTGTCATTTTTATAATCAAACACGGTGTTAAAAATAAACCAAGTCACAGGTTAGTGTTCCTACAGTTATATACTGTATATATCAGAGCAATAAAGAATGTAACAGAACAACTTTTCACAGGTTATGATTGAATCGAGATGTTTAAGGTAAGAGAAGAACAACTTGACATGTCACACATGTAAATAAAAACACAAGAGTTGAGAGATGATCTCGGTTAAGCATTAACCCTCATTAAATCCTTTTACTATGAAACAACAGGCCCACAATAAAAGCTGGCAGGTAACGGAGGTTACTTTGCTTTTTAATGATGCAGCATCAAAGAAACGTTTTACAAACGCCTTTGAAGTCATTTAAATATCACCATGGAAACAGTCAGCCTTAGAAGAACTCACAGGCAGAAAGAACATATTTGAACATGTATAATAAGAGTATTTGAAACACACATGTGCACAAAATAACACACACACACACAGTGTGAACTGACCTCAAGAACAGCAAGAGACAAAGTTCCAAAGTCATAATGACACAAACGAGTCCTAACGATTCTGAGCTTTCACATAAACATAAAATTAAGATTCATAAACCGAGACATCACACGCCGCCCAAACGAACTGAGCTGTAATGAAAGTAATGAGACGTGCACGTCGCTATAGGACAATCAGAAGAGTTTTTCTGGAGAAGGAGAAAAGATTTCACAGGAATGAGCAGTGAAGTAACAGCTGGTTCATGATTATACAGTGATGTCAGCATCACAGATGACAATGAACCTATACACACTTTCATTTCATAAAGAAATTCACACACAGGGTGATAAAACGCACAATTAAGTTACTTAATAATCCAGTTCATCTGCTTGGAGCTCCTCCGGCAAGCACAGACTTTGATCTCTGATGTGTGTCAATATTATTCAGCTACACAGTTTGTATTTTGTTCTAACAGCAGGTCTTCAGAATTTAAACTTGACGTCCACATATTCACTTTTCCATCAGAGATGACGACAGAAAGGCAGAAGCTATGGATTGCAGCTTCAAAACATAAAATGCATGATGACACTACACAGTATAATGCTTTAATTACAGCTTGATGACTTATGTTAATGTATTGCATCTCTGAACGGTTTGTCTGTGCTGTGTGTAACACAGATTTCTTTCTTTACTGATGAATGAGACGGTTAGGCTGGAATATTGATTATCAGACTCATTATAGTCACTAGATCACTTCTGTGTTTTCTCATAAACAAGACTTCCTGCTGCAGGATACCGACAGTTATTGTATATTTACATGATTTTTTAATAGTGATTAGAAGTCACGTGACAGTAGGCACAGACACTTCCAAGCAGCACTTGCTTAAACACCTTGATGAATCCAGGGCTTGATCATCTGACATCATTAAGAGCTTGATGTCACAGACCTGCCAAAACATCTCATACACTCACAAGTGTTCCAGTTAGAAAAACATCCACGTGCCCTCATTCTACATGTGTGTCACTGCTTGATGGTACCACCTTCTGAATTAGCTAAAAATCACTGACTGTTTAAACTGTGTAAGTGTGTAAGTGTGTTTCCAGAGATTTCACAACATTTCAACAGAGATTTCAGAGTAGCCAGAGAGAGAGAGAGAGAGAGAGAGCTTTTCTCAATTATACAAGTATAGATCACAATCCTGATTGTGTTTTGGACGTTTCCAATGTAATAAATCACAGTCATTGGTCTCTTTTAACTTTAATTACAGATTGACGGTAATTGAATTCCACTATCTATCATGAAAATTGGTCGCGGACTTTGCTGCCAGGCAACACAGAATGGTTAACTGATAATCATTTATCTTCCTGCACTGCTTTTAACTTTCAGTTCATCTTCACCCAGAGCTACTGAGAATCACGTGTGCTCTTCTTACAGACAGAGTTTATGAAACAGATGCTCTACTGTTACACCCTCACGGACAGCTGCATGAAAACTGATGAAGGAGCAAACATTACAATGAACTTTATTTAGGTCATTTATGGCAGATGCTGTATTGAGTGACTTCTGAAGTGCAGCTTAAATGTAATTTTCCGGGAACCATGAAGGCACTATTTTTTATTGACAATATAAATGACTAAACAAAAGCACCTCTGCGCACTATGCGCCTCAGCATTCGCTGATCCCGCCCTGTCATTTTACGTGGACTACCACTTCGTGGCTGAGTTGCTGTCATTCCCAATCGCTTCCACTTTGTTATAATACCACTGACAGTTGACTGTGGAATATTTAGCAGCGAGGAAATTTCAC
>JAZGTI010014909.1:0-13769 GCA_036877585.1 Botia kubotai
GAGCAGGGAAATCGATGGAGTACCTGCGCTGTTTATACTTCAGAATGAAGGAAGAGGTGTTTAAAGGCTCTCGGCCGTATGAGTCCGGCCCTCTGGAGGATTTTCTCAAGAATGAGTTTGGGGAAAATACCAAGATGACGGATGTCACCCACCCCAAGTACTGCTGTTCATACTCCGTAGAAACCAGAATACTCAAAGTATTGACAAAGTGGGAGCGTAAAAAAACCATAAGAAAATTGTAAAATATACTTTCTTTGTTTTTCCTTAGGGTGATGGTGACTAGTGTACTTGCAGATAGACACCCAGGAGAATTGCATCTGTTTCGTAATTACGACCCGCCGGTCCTGCAGAGGGACCCTCCGTACACATCTACAGCCACGTATCAACCCCTTACCACACCACAGGGTACGTTTCTCACTGTTGCATGCGCTAATTCTTAGGATTGTGTTATGCTAATTATCTTACAATCAACTTCCTCTTCTGCACTTGATGAGTTGGTTGGGGAGGTCTGGCGCCATCAGGGTTCGGCTGAGGTCATCTATCTCAAATAATGCGTAAAGTTTTATTGTCGCTGTGTGGGAGGACGAAGATGTTTTGAAAGTAGGATGTTCTACGTCAGAAAACGTAGGAAGGTGAAAGATGAAGGTGTGTGTGTGTGTGTGAGAGAGTGCTTGTGAAAAGCAAAGGTCACAGTGTGCGAGACTTCTGGTGCTTCTATCACGCAATGACACTTCACATGGAGTCGTTTGTTAGTTTATTGCGAATCATCCGTGGCTCTCGTTCTCTGTTTCTCTTGCTCAATCACATTCTCTTGTTTTCTCTCAGAGCAAGCAGTTTGGCGTGCCGCCCGCTCCAGCGGAGCCGCTCCTACGTATTTTCGGCCAATGGGGCGCTTTCTGGATGGAGGGCTGCTGGCCAATAACCCCACGCTAGATGCCATGACAGAAATACATCAGTACAGCAAAGCCCTGAAGGCACAGGTATGACACACCTGTCCTAAACTGTTTTAACAAGCAAATATCCAATGGCATACGCTCAAATTTATATTCAATTGTAACTTTTTGTACAGTTGCACATTACTCGAAATTTCATACATATCAGTAACTTAATCCCTATTTCTCCCTGTTTCTCTCTGTTTCTGTGGCAGGGCCGTGAGGAGGAAGTACACAGGTTAAGTGTGGTTGTCTCACTGGGTACCGGTAAACCACCACAGGTGGCGGTAAACTCTGTGGATGTTTTTAGGCCTTCAAACCCTCTAGAGCTCGCCAAGACCTTCGTTGGCGTTAAAGAACTGGGCAAGATGCTCGTGGACTGTGTGAGTTTACATATACAAACCGCACATGAAAACCTTCTTTTATATGTTTACACAGTAAAATTAAAAGCGCATGACTGTGTGCCCCTCAAGCATGCAGAGATGTTGTTTCAGTGTTCCCAGGCTGCTACAGTGGGCGGTTTTAGGAAGAGCTAGTAGAATTTGCCTGAGTTTGCCAAGGTTGTGGTATCACATTTTGGCAACAAATTAAAGTCTTGTTTGAGTAAGAAAGCAATTAAATGACATGCCTTCGAGCTGTATGTTCTGTATTGTTTTCAGAGTAATGTCAACTGACATTTAAACTTGTTTTGTTTTGGATGAATGTAAAAAACTTTCCGTTTTCATCTGGTGAACAATAAAACAAAAAGGACATAAGAGTGTTTTTAGCAACCACCCAAAACACTTTAGCAACCATTTAGCAGTGCCCTACCAATTACCCAGAATACCATGGCAACCATCCTGCCATTGAGATTTGCATGGACTGCCTACACTCCAATTATTATTATTATTAATTATTATCCAATTTTCATTAAAAAAAACAACCTGTGATTGGTCACTTTACATGCCTTTCAGATGGTCATTTCCTGTCTATGTTGGCGGTTCTTGGCCTGAATAAGCTAAAAGATGAATGTAAGGCTAATAGTGAAAGGTCTGGTATTGCGAGGCTAGCTATGGAGTAAGAATGCTTTAGGTGCTGTTGGTTGGTTGGGATGTATGGTGCTGGTGTTATTTTTAGTTAAACTGTTGTTTCTTTCTCACTCAGTGCACAGACTCAGATGGCTGTGCAGTGGACCGAGCCAGTGCGTGGTGCGAGATGGCCGATATAAACTATCACAGGTTAGTGCTTCTCTTTTCTCAGTGGTAATGAGTGTGTTGTAATAAAGTGCTGTGAGGGAGACATGTCCTCATGACTGATCCTTCATTCACAGCTTTATCTCAAGCGTTATGGTGCATTATGCAAATCTCCACGCTCTTCACAAACTGAGATAATTCTGACCTCTCTCCTCTTGTCTTCTTTAAATTCCCCTCTTCCATCATTTCATCTCTTTTATTGCTCTGACTCATGACCTCACTTCTCCCATCTTATATTTCTCTTCGATAACTCCTCCCTTTTCTTTCTTTCTTTCTTTCTTTCTTTCTTTCATATCTTTTTTTCTATCGTATCTTCTTTCTTTCTTTCATATCTTTCTTTCTTTCATATCTTCTTTCTTTCTTCATATCTTTCTTGCATATCTTATTCTTTCTTTCTTTCTTTCTTTCATATATTCTTTCTTTCATATCTTTATACTTTTTTTATTCTTTTTTTTTTCATATCTCCGTCCTTACATTTCTTTTATTTCCCTCCCTCCCTCCCTGTTATGTCCATCAGGTTGAGTCCTCAGCTGTCTCAGGAGGTGATGTTGGATGAGGTCAGTGACTCTGTGTTAGTGGACATGCTGTGGGAGACTCAAATGTATCTCTATGAGCACAGAGACATCATAGAAACCATCTGCCAACAGCTGCTGCAACTCTGACGACATCACAAACACATTATTACAAACTTTATATACAAAAATAATGACTATATGTATATATTGGTGTATATATATGTCATAATTCAAGGTCAATATATGTTGTGTATGACTGCAATCTAGTATTTAAAAAAGGTGCATTGCTTTCATCTTGGCATTTGTGTGTATCACCATTGTGTCGTTTGTGATTTGAAGGAACGTTTTTTGTGTTTGTTAAACTACCATGCGAAGCATCGCATACTTGAATTACTTATATCAGGTATAGCTTTTAAATTTATAATACTGACATATACAATTTGGTATCAAAGATGAGATACTGACAGTTTTTAACAATGAAGATATATCAGGTATAAACTTAATACCTCTTGTATTCCTCATTAGCCTTGTTTTACTTTTTGTTTGACCACCAATAATGTTTTTGTTACCATGCACAGATAACTTGATAACACGTGATATTGGGGCTGCGAATCAGTTGCTTGGAGACCAAATTGACCATTTACTGACTATATGCATAACCTGCTGCTGCAGCACTGTTTTAAAGCCCTTTAATGATATGATGTGATTATGAACTTTGAAATATAAAAAATAAAAACTGAGAGTTATTCAGACTGGGATTTGGTCTGTTGAATTCTGTTATGATATCTGACAAAATAATAGCCACAAATGTGTGTACTAAACTTTTTTTAAATTACTTAAATTACTATATATGTATAGTTTTGACATGTAATATCAAATATATCAATCTGTAAATGTAGATATATTTGTGTATATATAAAGAGAAATGTCCCATAAAGATAGACACAAAACGGTAATGCTGCCTTACAAATAAAAAAAATATATATATTTCATAACTTCCTAGTTTCTGATCTAAAGAATTTGGCCTAAACAGTATTAGAACTATAATATAAACAGAAGAACAGTGAAGTTTGCAACACAGCCATTGACTATCAGTTCGACTGTTGCTGATTGGCTACGAGAGTGTTATAGTGTTGCGGGGAACGGTCCGATCCACTTTGTTTTGTTTCTTATTTGCACAGCCACAACTGTGTGTAAACAGTTTTTTAGCACACCGAACAGACATCTTGTAAACATTCACAAAAAAGTTTGTTTGGGTGTTGATTTCAGTTTTCAGCAGCGTGCTTACTGCACTTTTAATTAATTGTTGTATGTGGTTCTAGCTGTCACGAGGTGTCTGATTAGGGCAGGTCAGTGGTGTTACCAGCTAAGGCATTGCTCCTACAGCTGTTCTTTCAGTTAAACTGTGTATCTCCTGCCCGCCTGTCAGACAGACGGCCTTTTCCTCCACATCCTGTCATGAGACGAGTAAATAATTCAAAACTCCCGGCCGTATCGAATGTTGGCTCTTCGCTCGCTCTCCCTCTCTCTCCCTAGTTCTTTCTCAGCCTCTCTCGCCCTATAACAGCCGTTAACAGGGACCTGAAAAGACCCATTACAGACATAAGGAGAGTGTGTCGTCACTCACACAAACACACACACATACTGTGTTCAGTACCTCAGCAACAGGGGCCACGAAACAACTACAGAGTAAAAACTTTCACTGTCACAGGTATGTAAACCAACAGCACCTTCTTGTCAGTGTTTCCCAGGTAATGTTATGATATTTACAGGCATGTTTATTCTTTTTTTGTGTACTGTACCTTTAAATGTGTTTTTCTGACAGAAACAGGATGTCTGGTGCTAACAGTGACCTTTTAAATAGATCTACCCTGAGTGTTTATAATGTGAGTCGTGTATTACTGTCATTTTAGCTGAGATCTAATGAGAATGCCTATGAATTATTCATAGTTATTACACAGCTTTTTAGAATACTTAATTATGGTTGGTCGGTTGGCCACAATGGTGACATTGTGCGGTCAGGTAGTTTTGTATAATCACGATACAATTTTATTGGACCATTGCGCAAGGCAAGCAATTTTCCTTATGCTTAGCTTTGTTCAAGCTGTTTCTTTACAGTAAATAAATCACAATGTTCTTACATAACAGAATAAGATGTTCATTTATTTATTTGGAAAGTAGCTGTGTAATAATGGTTATCATACAGACAGACCCTGGGTCTTAAACATCCAGTCTGTATTTTGTAATGATGAGACTATCACTTATTTAATATTTATAATATAACATATATATATAATATAACAATGCACCATGAATATTGAAAGTTTGACGGTTGTTGTTTTTGGATTATTCAGAACCTCATGGATCAGTTTAATCCTGGTTTACAAAAACTGGTTCTTTTAGGGAACAGCTACATCAAAGCTTTTCAAGGTAAGTGTGTATATGTGTTTTCACTACACAATATGTAGAAAAATGCAATGGAAGACGTATATGTAATAAAATGCAGACCTTGAAAATAAAAAACAATATTGTGGTGTGCTGCTCCGAGTTTGGTCAAGCTAGAACAGGCTTGTTTTGATGGTTTTAAAGAGGTTTTTTGGCATGAGACACTTGGTCAGGCTGGAAAACCAGCTAAACACTAGCTGGGCCAAGGCTCAGAATGCTTTAAGCTGTTTTGTCTGCATGCTCTCTCCAAAATGTATTGTTTTTTCGTTTTTGCGTGTGTTTTAAAGCTCTGGCTCTGACGAGTGAGGCCTACTTCAGTTTCCTCTCTAAGATGGGTGAGCAGGCGCTTAACACTTTATCATCCAGATCGCTCGGTAAGAAGTGTTTTGTGTCTCTAAACTGACAGCTTGCGTGGCAAGATGTTCCCTGAGTTGATATCTGTCTTTTCTGGCTACATTTGAGGTTGTTTGTCCTTCATATAGCTGTTGTTTCCGCAAGCAGCGTCAGTGACAGATGCTCCTCGGCTCTCTGTCTGTATATTGAGTTTTCGTTCCAGGCGCACGCAGTGCACTTTAACGTACACTAAGGCAAACGTTTGTGAGGTTTATGAATAAACTACAAAAGTATCTAGCGATAATACAGCTTTGGCGATTATTTATATGTTATTATAGTGTATTTCTAATGTTAATAACACGTATTAGAACATGTTGAGTGGAAATAACAGGTGTGTATACGTGTGTTAGATCGAGTTACGACGCCGGCGTTGATGTCTAAATTATAGATGCACGGTCTTATTCTTTCACCCGTCTAAATCCATTGATTCGCCTTAGCGCATTACACCGCGATTACAATACACATATGAATAGGGACGCGAACACAAAAGCACTAAGTACCGTCGTATTATGCTTTTCAACATGTTACAGGAATACGGAAATGATTTAGTGCCCTTACATATATCAATATATGATATTTCTATCAGATACAATGATAATCATAACAGTAGTTTTTGCCACTTTCTCTGTAGATGTCTCAAAGCCATGATTATTCATAAATAATTATTATAATACCTGATTATGACTATAATTATAATCCATAATTATAAGAATTATTAATAGTATTATCTACCTGGTTATTAATTTAAATTCAATAAGAATCATTACCACTTTTGAGTCATTGAATTATTAATTTACATAATTTTAACAAACCTGCTATAATTTCTAGATAATAAATACAGTGGTTTATTACCATTGTCATTACCAAACATAGCAGTCTGTGATGTGATCTTTTACAAAAGTCACTCTACCTTTCCCTCACCTGTTAAATATGTATTCATAATTAATAACTGAATAAATATATATGTTTGTGTCCAGGTGACGTGCTGATTCAGATATCAGAGACCCAAAGGAAGCTGACTGCTGAGGTGGAGGGAGTGGTGAGTTCAGTTCAGATCTTCTGTCTGACAGGATCTTTATTCTCCAGCATCTTCATATCGACACACCTGTAGCTGAGAGTGTTTCAAATACTGTAGTTTGATCATATTTACTGGAGGAAGTTCAATATAAGCATCAACATAATCAATACATCACAGGAGAAGAACATTTTGACTCAGTCCTCAGTTTGTTAAAACAAACAGATATGTTTACAGTAATGGTCTAACAATAAAGGTCTTGGGAAAGGCCATTCAGTCTGGTGTATAATATATATAATATAATATAGTATATAATATAACAATATTAATATAATAATAAATGGTTCTCCTTTAGTTCCGTTGGTTCCATGTGGAGGTTCTGCAGGCCATGGACAAGAACGTTAAGCTGGATGAAGAGTACATAGAAGTGAGTCTGGAAAACTGTGGTTATGGGTTTGATGTTTTATATAGGGGTGTGTATATATATTTCAAAATTTATATAAGGTGTGTGTGTGTGTAGGGCAGCCGTAGGGTGTATGAACTGGAGGTGAGGAATCAAGCAGCAGCTCTGGAGAGACAGCTGAGACGTGGAGCATTCCGAGACTCACTGGTAGGATGACAATTTCAGTTTGTTTGTGGATTGATTTTACAGTATCATGTCAATAATCTTTATTCACTGTATTTAATGTGTCTTTAAAGTTTTAATCAGCAGTCATTTAAATCATCGCTTGCTAATAATTTATACAGTAATTAGGCCATCCCAGAATGCTTTGCAACAAGCACAATTAATGGAATTATTGGAGTCAAAATATTTCTTTTACATTTTGACTATAGTATTTCATCTAATGAAAATTCAGTTTTACTAAAATACTTGTATGCACTGTGTACACTACCGATCAAAACGTTTGACACTGCCTATTCATATTTTTGTTTTAATTTTTTTTCACATTTTATTATAATAGTAAAGTCACGAACAAATGTGAGTATTAGTCAGTTTTGTGTGAGGCGTGCATGATTATTAACAGAGTTCTGCCCATAAGGAGGCTTTCCAGTTGCTTATGAGATTCCATTAGGATGCTGCCTACGTAGACCGCAGACACAGGATTTGGAACAGAGCCTGTGTCTGAATACATGCAGTTATGAGTCTCACATGCATTTTTAAGATTCACACTATGTGTGTGTGTGTGTGTGTGCAGGAGGGTAGTGAGTACATGCAATACCTGAGGCAGAGCCAGCATGATATTCTCAAAGAGGAAGAGAGAAGGTATCGCTTCCTGGCCGAAAAACATTGTGGGCTTACGCAGTCTCTACTGTTCCTTATCAACAAGGTACAGCTGTGTTCATTAACAGTGTGCAGTCAGACATATAGACCTTCATTTAAGAACCTACCAAACCTTATCAAGCCAATGCATGAGCACGCCCCTATTTCTTGTGTGTCGACAGACGGGAGTATCTCTCCAGCAGAGAGCAGAGGGGTGGAAAGAGAAAGTCGGTGAGACCAGAAGTTCCAGACCTCGAACGCCCACTCCATCCGATCAAGAGGCTCAGGTGACATTGGCATGATGGGAATGAGGTGTAACTAATCCATCCGCAGTCTTCCTGCTGTAGTTCTCCTGCTCTGTGAGCAGATGCTGAAATAATTTGACCGTCACATAAGGGGCCATCATGTTTGTTTCCATCAAAAGTTTGTTTCCCAAATATTTGGTTTATGGATTAACGCCAAAGCTGTTGAAATTCTAAAATAAAAACTTGTGGTGCTCAGACATCATTCCTGCAGTCTTTTAAATAAAAGAGCAGTTTTAACTGTTAAAAATATGCCACCCAGCTCACGTATTCTCTTGGCAAATTGGTATTTGCCTTTGCACAATTTGTATTTGCTTATATTGATGAAGAAGCAGGTATCACTAAGATTTAAGTATGTTTTGATGTCTTGCAGGTAAGGAGTTCCCTGGGCTCTCTTCTGCACACTGGAGATCGAGAAATGGACCGTGAGCCACTGGGCAGAGTGCCCTCTAGAGGTCTGGAGACTTGGCTTATGTTCGGCTTGAGCTATCTGATTCACACTGCTTATAGCAACACCAACATTCTGAACTTGTCTGTTGGATTTAAAATGTTACTTTTAAGACCCATTCACACCAAGAATGATAGCTATATGGATCACTATAAGGATAATTATTAGCTTACACACGAAAGGATGATAATTTTGTTTATTCTGCATACTGCAGTTTCTTATTCATGAGGATATATATGTTTTCCTTGTGAAATCCTTTGGAGGCGAGAGACGCTTCTTTACAATGTCGTCTGCCATTTTAAACACGCAGTACAAATTTCTTCTCCATCCTTTCGTCTGTATGTCATCGCAGCCCCATCTCCACTGCCCAGTCGATCTCGCTCCAGCTCTGTGGGTGAGTCTTTGGGTCTGGGTGGTGGTCGCAACATGAGGGCCATAGTGTCGCACCCCCCTTCATCCAATCCAGTCCTGCTTCCGTTTTCCCGTGGTGACATGGTGACTATACTCATACCAGAACCCCGGAATGGTTGGCTGTATGGACGCCATGATGCAAGCCTTCGGTAAGAGCTGTCAGTACGACGTACATGAGTATTGTGTCTTACTGAATCAAGTAGTCATAAACTACACTTGGCTTTAGCTTACAAATTTCTTTTAAAGTTGATGTTCAGTGTTAAATCTGAGGTCTTACCAAAGCCCAATACAAGAACCTCTGGTCCTGTTCATTGAGTTGATAATTTCTTATGGTATAAATATTTTCTCAATATTTCTTTATTTCTGTTTAGTCAAGGCTGGTTTCCTGCTGCCTACGTTGCTGCCCCTGATGACTTTTTACCCTTGGGTTCGAGGTGAATATGAGAATTTCTTGTGCTATAGTGACTATGGACTTGGACTAGTGGACTAGTGCTATATGGACATATTTTGATACTGACTGATTTATTTTCAGCGGCGTGTCGCTTCGAAGCCACAGCATGAACAACCTCCTGGAGCCAACCAGCCAATCAGAAACTTCAGACATCACAACCCCAGGAATAATCATGCGTCGAGCTTCGGCAGATCTGCGCCCAGTTTCTCCGCTCCCCGACTACGAGGTCAAGACCAATCAAAGGACGTACAACGAGATACCACCCCCAGCCCCTCCCCTTCGCCGGGGATCGGCTGATTTTCGGCCAATGTCTCCACTCCCTGACAGGAGGGCGGAGTCTCATTTTGAGAGCAAAGTAGAGCATAAAAGTTATGAACTCCCTCCTCCTGCCCCGCCCCTTATAAACTCCCCCCTGCCTGAGCGAAAAGTGGAATCAAGCTCTGAGGTGAAGTTTGAAGTTTCTTGTTGGCCACTTCATTTGACTTATTTTGGTCTCAGTTATTGGATCACAGATGTTTCATTTTGTTTATTAAATAGGATATTTATTTCTTCTCTTGTATCTTAAATCATATTTTATGTCTGCAGAGGTCAGCTGCCCATGGACATCCACCTGAGCACCCTCTTTTTCCCAGGTAAACCTCTCTGAGTTGACTTTTCCTTTGATATTTATAAAGTATTAGGATAAATGATGCAAAACCTGTAAAGAACATGTCCAGGTCATATTTTATCTGAAAATCAAAAGAAAGAACTCAGATGTTAAGATTTTCTTAAAGATTATTAAGCCCATTTTTAGTGCTTAGTACTCTTAAATGATTGTCGATGTTTCTTATATTATAATATAAAAATTCATTCTCATTAAAAAGAATTACATATTATTTAAATCATCTTTGAATGGCAAAGTATTTATATGATATTATGGTATTATTTCCTCTCTTCTTGACCAGAGGATCAAATCCTTTTGCCACTGTGAAGCTCCGCCCCACGGTCACCAACGACAAATCAGCACCACGAATCCACTGACAGTTACCATAACAAAAACATATTCCCTCTACTCTGATTGGCTCAGAGTCTGTACTTAATGTCAAACTGTCAGGCAAAACGTTTAAAGTGTTCAAAATTTAAAGGGGTCATATCATGAGAAATGGATTCTTCCTTGATCTTTCAATTTTTCTATTTTTTAAAACTAAGCTGCAAAAATAAATTCTGACCCTTTTTTGCATGAATAAAAGTACAGCGGGAAACAAATAAACCTTATGATGTGGCTCCTTTGAAATCGTAATACAGATGATGGTAGATCAATACACTGAGTTTGTTTTTATGTGTGCATCCTTGTTGGTATTTTGTGCATTTAGTAGATATTATAATCTGTTTACGTCAAGAGTGTTTTTTAATAGATTCAGCACAAATTTTGCGATTTGTGTTTGTTTATGTGTTTTGTTTAAAAAATGTATTACAAAAGGTGAAATAATGTAAATTTATTGTGTGTAATTTTGCTTTGGATTGTGACAGTGCTATTTCATTTTAGAAAGTTTTTATTTTAGAAAATAACTTAGTTATTATTATAGTTATTATACTGAAGTGTCTTATTTTTTTAGACGTAAAAATGTTTTTTTCCAGTCCAGCTTAAAGGGCTAGAGGCTAAAACGTCTGACATTAATTTAATTTTGTGTGTAAAAAATAAATCCCTTTAATATGCAAAAACTGTAAGTTAGCCAACCACAATGCTGGCTCAACCAAAAGTTTGATTTTGGGGTGGGGCTATCATTCTGTCCGACCAATGACAGATGAGGAGAGTGTTTAGAAAACCTGTTGGAAAAATAATAATTTTTGCTTTTCAGTTTGCTGACGCTGTTGGCACAGAAAATTAAATATTTTAATAAAATAAAGTTAAATTAAAATGAAATTTTTATCTTAAAATTTTACAAAATACAATATACTTTGCACTACAGGAATCGTTGAAATAAATGGAAACTGTTATTTTTCTGAACGCATGGCTTTATTTGATATCTCTCTTAAATATTTTTCCTCTCATTTTGTCTCATCCATTTCTTTTGAAATTCACTGTGTTCAGTGGCTCTATCACAGGAAGCGTAACAAAGGAAGGAGTAACAAACAGAGAGAAATGAGGAGAAAAAGAAACAAAAAGAGAAGAAGATGAACAGAAAAAGAAGAGGTCAAAGCAGGACGGGAACCTACGGGGTCTTTTATGAGGGACGTGGTTAGCTTGGTAAAACGGTTTATGTGTACAGAGTTTGTATATAAAAAACGAAAAGGTAAATAAATAAACGCGGTTAAGGGAAGCGGATTCTGCTCCTGGCTCGTAGCATGATGTGTAGAGACGTACACTACGATTGGCTGTAGGTATTCACAGGAGAGTAGTGGTGTAAAGGGTTGCCAGCTTACGGTTTACTCGTGCACCAAAGCTTCAAATTCTGAAAGAGAATTAGAATGGTAAATTAGACTGTATTGTTTGTGACGATTAACAGTCTTCTGTCGTGTTGTTGGTACATGAAGCATGCTGTTTTATAGATTATGAGAATTATGGCAAATTATTTTTTATCTACGCCTTTTTTTTAAACAAAGCTAACATATAATGTTTTATAAGATGTACAAAAAAGAACAGCTTGAGGCATTCAGCCAATTATTTTCTTTTTTATGTTTTATCATATTCGAAACAACATGAGGTGTAAATGATGAGAGATTTTTTTCTTTCTGGTTGATCTGCTTGTTTATGTGCGCTAATTATTTGCATTACCATCTATGCCAATTTTCCCGTCCCCATCCTTGTCGGCAGCAGCGAGGAATGCTTTGGTCTCCTTATCAGTGAGATCTCTGCCATCTGCAGAGAAACCCTTCAACACAAACCTAACCAGGACACACAACAAAAGGTGGGATAAACTTCAATCTGGCAACCTGTTTTGTTACAGCAGTTGTATGACACAATAGGATAATGCACTCTTCTGTTATTTAAATGATTAATGTAATAAGATATCCATAGGGATTTCCAGTTAAAATGTGGAAGATATTTTACACAATGGGTCTGTCATGCTTCCTGATGCCAATCTACGGAATTCTTGTCTTTTCCCAATATGGCAACCCTGCCCCTCCTTTCCATTGCCCAATGAAAAACAGTCAGACTGATAATAAGTAATAGGAGTGCAAAGCTGCTGCAAGGTGAGATACATAGAGCAAATCTATCAGAATGGGAATCTCTGCATGCGTCCTTGAGGCCAAGAGAAGATGGTAATAAAGACAGAATGAGACATCAGCAAAGTGTCACAAAAATAAACTAAATTTATGGCTCATGCGCAAAGAATTTGATGTGCACAGGAAAGGCTATGATTGTACTAAAACAGTTTGGCACAAGCATAAAACAGCTTATGGCCATGTCTAACTACTAACTCTGTGTGTGTGTGTGTGTGTGTGTGTGTTGCCTCTTACTTTAGCTCCTCCTCCTCGATGAAGCCGCTGGCATCCACATCCAGAGCTTTGAAGACCAACTTAACGTTTTCAGCAGACAGAGCCTTCAGCCCCACCACATCAAAGAACTTCTTATGGTCGAAGCTGTCCGCAGCTGTTTATAAGGAAGATACTTTCACTGCTAACACATTCATAGTTAAAAATGATGTTGTTCATTACCATCGACAGTAACTATCAAGTACATACGTTCATAGCGGAAAAAGCATTGCACTGGAATAAATATCAAAATATGCAACATTGTACAATGTTTTTACAGCATCTGCACAACGTTATTCACAAACACAAGCATAACATTTCTGATTATAAACCTACAGAGCTGAACTTGAACCCATAACATTCCTTGAAACTTTTCCATTCTCGTAATTTTAAGATCGTTAGCAAACTCACCTTTGAACTGATCAAGGGCTTTCTTGATATCGTCGTCTTTCAAGAGGTTTTTCATGGCCATCTTGATAGCTGGAGCAGCCAGAGAAACAGGAATATTAGATGCTAATGACTGATATTAATGGAAAAGATGCCAAAATGTGTGTGCGTGATTCAACGCTACTCAAATTCCCAGCTGGCTTGGAGCAGCCCAGGGATTCAGGCTGAAAATGAGTCTTTTCCTTTTACAATGACTGTGTCATTATTGTCTATATAACTGCATTTTGTGTTACCATATATCTTAGGTATGTCAGGCAGTATATAACTCATGCAGTATATAACTATAATATAACTATGGTGGATAATACAGTATATTACTTACATGCTATAGCACACTGTTTTAATCAAAGATATGCAATCAAATTCTTGTCTCGTCCCTAATTCAGTGCTAATTTACTGCTTTCTGTGTGTTTATCTGTTTAGGTAAGTCATGCATTGATACTCAGCTCCCAAGATGTGCT
>JAZGTI010014910.1:0-13769 GCA_036877585.1 Botia kubotai
GCTTCTGTTTTCTTAAGATAATTACAAAAGACTAACAGGATGAAGTGACATTAGGACATAAGTAAAAACTGAAATATTATAAAGTAACAAAGTGACAGTTCTTTGATTGTAGAAGAACATAGGATATTGCTGAAATCAAAGGTGTGAAATTATTTAATATTCTTCTCTCTGTGTTCACTTCAGCTGAGAACAAAGAAAACTAACTAAAACTAACTGACTCCTACCTTCAAACATTGTGAGTTAATGATTATCCAGTATATTAAGACGTAGTTGATATATATGGAAATCACAAAACTATATTGTAGGAATGATCGCTAATATAGAGAAATATAGAGACAATGGCAGAGAATACAACAGACAAGCCTCAGTTTAGTGAGAAAGTATGTAAATGAGAATGTGTATGTTTGTGTGTGTGAATGAGTTCATCGCGGTTTGGCTAGTCACAGTGTGTGCACAGCTTGTTTCATTTCCTGCGGGACAAAAAAATGCCTCTGTTGCTCCATCTTTCTCCCCATCACCCCATTCGGCTCGCATCTCCTCAGAACCACATTTACAATGACATCAGCTTCCGCCAACACACCAGCAGTTGCCATGGCAGCACACAAAGACTTTATTTGGGGGAGGGAGCGTTTCTTGGCTGACACATTGAGACATGAGGCTGACCAATCCCCTCACCCTGCACTCAGTAGACATTTGCTCTGCCAGATGCTCTGTTTGTAAAGCCTTTAAAGACTTTGGCTGATTGCATGTTTGGCCTTTCACTCGGCCTGGCCTTTTCTCTGCTCTACATTATAGACTGAACTTCAGCCATCCCCTCATGCTCTGTGCCTTTCCATTGATTTTCTGACAGTGGTTTTCAAGCTGTGGTGGTATGTGCCCCCATGTGGTGCGTAACACAACTCTGTTGCTACCCCAGTATTAGTGCATGCTTACATTCCAGGTTGCATATTATTTGCCCCCAAAATAAACACCCACATGCCTGCTTTTGATTTCTCAGCACTTCATTTTCAACATTTTACATCATGTGGTCAGTCAGACTGTGACAGCACTGTCCCAGTGCTTAACAGACCAGTGAAGTTTTCACATGAAAAAATAAATTAAATAAAAAAAATTATTTTGTTTGGATTAAATTGAATTGTAAAATGTGCAACCACTGCACATAACACAACCAACTGCCCTTTATTATCTCTAAATATCTACATATTATATTTGCATATGTGTATTTTTTGGATGCTGCTCTGATTGACTGATAAAGGTGGCATAGCAACATGATTGGTGATGATGGTGATATTTTAACAAGATGAATAATGATATTAATCAAAACATGACATAAGTGTCATAAGTGTACACACACTTTACAGAACCTGCAAAAACAAAAGGAATCATAAAAATAGCATTCTGGTTTAATTTAGTAATGCCCCGAGTAAGCTATTTCACATAACAGAAGTAAATATAGTTCTCAAGACACAAAAATAACTAAATTCACAGAAATAACCCAGTCCAAAATACACTTGATTCCAAATACTCTGTATTGATCATCTGGATGATCAATGACTGTTTTTATGTTGTGATGTAATGTTTGATCTAAGAAAATAAATTGTCCACTGATTCACAACATGTAAATACTCTATGTAGCTTTTGAAGGACATTATTAAATGGAAAAATAAGATCTTAAAATAATTACCTTTATAATGAGGGATCGGACACTGACTACCACGCAAGAATACCTGAGATGTGAGACATCAAAGACATTGAGACCTGGGATGAGAAGTTTATCATCTAAACTGGAGATGATATAATAACTAAAAACAGTTAACACAAACTGTGCCTGCAGCAACCTTAAAACTCCCCACAACGTCTGAGAGAGTTCATGTTTTATGTTTACACTTAAAGTTTAAACAAATTTAAATATTTAGACTCTATGTGGATTAAACCATGCAGTGATGTGTCAACATGACTTATGTTTAATTCATAGGCTGCTTTGTAGGATAGGATATTTTGGCTACATATTCATTTCAAAGTATATTGCCGCAAACTACAGTAGCATGTGCTTAGGTCGATAAAATGCATGTAATGTAATGCAGGTGCCTTGTTCTGTTTTCCTCAATACTCCCTCCCCTTATTTCATACTGGTATATACTGATGTTTTTAAAAACCTGTTTTAAATTTAAATGTCCGCTTTAATAATTGTAATGTTCTTATTATTGACAATAAATCAAATCACACATGGCATGTAAAAAATATTTTCAGAAAAAATGCCCAAAACACCAAATAGGTTACAATTATCCCTGAGTGAGTTTTTAAACTCTTCCATCTCCCTTTCCATTTATCACTCCATTATAAACTAGTGAAAGGAGCCAAAAAATCTGCTTCTTTCATCCTAACCTGCATCTTTCACCATTGTTATCCTCACAATCCTCACCAAAACTACTGAACTCCACATAAGAGAGAATATAAAAGATCTCTTGGGGTCTTGCCATGCACAGAGATCAACTAAATAGTGGGAGAGCTTGAAAAGGATCGGTGTGATAGCCTGTGAGTGACACTCAATGACAATCTTTTTGACACAGAAAAGTCATAATTTTGAAAGCAAAATCAATAAAGCGGCATTTTTAAAAAGTGAGGCTCAGCCGAGCATTCTCTTTTTGAAAAATAATCAAAAGTAGAGCAAGAGGAACGACTGAACTGCATTCATTGATCTTCATTGAGTTTCACCATGGAGTTCAAGTGTTTTTGACTGATCTGATCTCCAAAATGGGCCTTTCCCTTCCTGCTGTGGAGTCAATACCTCAGCATGAGAGACAATTTAAAAGATCCCATCACTTCCTCAGGCTCCCTAAGCGACAGGCTTGGAGGTAGTCTCTCACTGGGTGAGCTCTTCAAAGGTTTGGTCAATTTTCCCTGAGACTTTAGGAGGCTTAAGACTCCTTCCTCATTGGACCATCTTAGATTTGAATGGTGGTGAATGATTTATATCAAAGACAGGGTCTGCCCTGGAAATAGCTAAACAAGTACAATTTCATGGAGACTTTAAATGGTTTAACAAAAAAGTGTAACCGTTTTTTTTGCATTTATTATGCTTTAAAGACACAAAATAATTTTTACATTTTTTTCAGTGGCATGTTTTGATTATACTAAAAACAAAAGCTAGACCGGTAGTATTGGTACCAACTCTATCAACAGACAAACCGATTTATAATACATACACATATTCCTACATATAAACATACAATAACATTAACTGCAATGGCAACATTTAAAATTTTGTGACCACTTAAATTTTGTGTCAAGCTACTGTATAAAGTAACAGAATAAAAAAAGCCAATACTGTACAAGCTTATATTGTTAAGGTATGTACATTTAAGACAAGCAAAACAAATTGTGTGTTCATTCTTTAAATTGATTTAACAGTTAAGAAAGAATGTGCCATTACTTTCAAATTAACATGATAAAACAGCAACTTAACATTATTTTTTGGGAATATCATCCTCCTTTTAACTTTTAATTCATGTATACATTAAAAATAAATTAATGACAATCTTTATTTTGAATAAGAAAATAAAATTGTCTTATATTCACAATAAGAACATTTTGAATAAGAAAGAAATAAGAATTTTGGTTGTGCGAAAGAAATTAGATTTTCACACAACCAAAAAAAAAGGAATAAATAAAGTAGATTATGATTTATTTATCCCTAAAATCATGGCAAATTATCATCTTTATCTTGGCAGGTTATCCTGGAAACAAGTGCCGTCTAATGGCAGGTTATGATTGCACTATTTCTGGCATTAGGTTTTATAAAATGTCTACAATCTCCACATGTGGACCAACAGAAAAGCAGCCAATTCTGTTGTTAAGAGACAATTCACTGTATTTTGGTCCAGCCTTCAGCCAACAAGCATCATAATCACCCACAATCTATTCTACTCACAGCCTGTAATCCCATAATGGACATTTCCTATGAGATCCCATGAGGTAAGGTAAGTTTATATACTGAAAAGTAGACTGTCTCCATTAAATTAATAGGCTGTGTGTGTGGAAGCACATTTGTGATGCTTCTCTGCCATTATCCACAGTGGCTCTACAACGAGATGCTGTCGCCATCTGCTGGTGGAATCATGACAGCTGTCATACTAAGCCAAACTTGCCAAATGCTCTGTTAACAATACATTTTCACTAACCAATATGCACAAAGTAGCATATTCAAAACATATTTGTCTTCAATGTGTGCTAGAAATAAAGAACTGTTTCTCCTGACAATACTAAAATAATGTACATGGTTGTTTTACAAAGACTAAAAAAACCTGTCATTTACAAAGTCTTATAACCTGTCATTAAGTCAACACAAAGCGGCACTCAATACCCATAATCCAACTTTTACAAGTTTAACCCAACTTTGTTACAAAATCGGCTGTGCTGTCTAGTGAAATGGGTTATTCACTGAGAAAACTTGACTTGATTTGAAGATTGCAAAGTTCCACTGGGGTGTGAAGCAAAAGCAGGTGAATCGTATACATCTTTGACCAGGATACAAAGAAGCTTTATAAAGAAAGGAGCATAAATACTTCACAAAGTCGATGTCTGAACTGCAGTACTGAAGTACATCCAAAATCTTTGAGCATCTGTCTTGCCTTACAGTCAAGCCAGTTTAATTGCTCCAAAGAAGGTGGAATCCCCATCCAGAGAAATATTCGCTTGTGTGCGAGGAATCATAAGCTCCAGTTTATCCCCAGAGTCCAGCTTCACAACACCTGCCCATCACATACTCATTTATATTCATCTGTATGTCTAGATACATTTATTTTCATATTTTTGCATATAAAAATTAAGACATATAAAGACATTTATAACTACATTGTATTGTATATGTATATTATGCTGTATACTCAATAAAAATGCATGTTCTAAAATAAAAGATAGACTACTTATCAGACCAGGAAAATAAAAAAACAAAACAAATTTGGCTAATTCTAGCCTCCTTAATTATATGGAAAATAAATGCGGTCTTTTTAACAGAAAAAATCTTTTGAAACCTTTTGAAATTGAAAAATAAAATTTCTTTAAAACGTGTTATGATTTTAAAGTGAAATCTGAATTGGACATGTTTTTATTTTCCCTCAAATGCATCAGGTAACTCATGTAACATTAATAATAAAACTGAAATTATTTTCAGTACTCACCCCCAGTGAAACAGGTGTTGAAATGACTGACTCGATTCATACTCTGAATACAGCGAAACAGAACCACGTGCTGACTCTCATCACCTACAACGTTCTTCTTTATGCGGATGACAATGTGGCCCATGGCGAAGGTAGAGTCTGTGTAGTACACCTGGGAAAAGGAGAGCTTCAAGTATTGAGGAAAGAAACACAGCACTGTGTTGGGATGTCACAAAGTTCAGTTACAAGGTCAAAGAGTGCCAAATATGTGTTTTGATGTACCTGACTATAGATGAAGAAGAATCCTTCCTCTTTGACTAAAATGGTGCCTTGGTCTTCGTCCAGAGCAGAGCCTCGCTTCAGACCCATCTGCCATGGGACCGCTGTGCATATTTCTAAAGCAAACTCTGAGTGAGAACACAAACACACATTGAGTTTTAAGCTTTGTGGGGACTTTCCATAGACATGACTTTAATACTGTGCAAACAATATATTCTACAAATTCTATTCCTCAAACAAGCATCATTTATTATGTTTAATAATCAGTTTTCCTTGTGGTGACCATTGGCTGCTGCTTACAATGAAAAGCTAAAAAAAGGTAGGTAAATTAAGAAAAATAAGAGAAATCCTGAAGAAGGTTTGTTTTTAATCTTGTACTGCCCTGAAGCTATTTTACATAACAGATATTTAAATATAGTCCACAGCACAGAATAATAACTAAATGCACAAAAATAACCCAGGTCAAATGTTTACATACGCTTAATTCTTAATATTGTGTGGTGTAACCTGGACAATCAATGACTGTTTTTATGTTTTATGATAGATTAAGAGCTTCTTGTATGTCCTAAGCCATTAAACTGCCCAAAGGTCTTAAGAAAAGTCTTCCAGGTCCTGCATAATCTTTGCTTGCCAACATTCAAAACTGTCCAAAAGTGACTGCATGAGGTAAGACATAACTTTTCACACTGACAACAATTGAAAGACTCTTACAGAAAACAACTATTATAAGGTCCAAGCCTTTACTGATGCCCATAAAGGCAGGTTGATGTAAACCTTTCCATAGAATGATTGGTAAAAATTTTGTGCATTCTGGGAAACATGAACATAGTTTCAGAAGAGCATTACTAAATGAAAGAAAATATGACATTTAAACAAAATATTAACTGGTCACCTTGTTCAAAAGTTTACATACACCTGACAAGCATCATATTAATATGCATAATATCTTTTGTAATAGTTTGTATGAGTCTCTCAATTGTCCTTAATGTGAAAAGATGGATCTCACTGTTGGACAGAGGACAAATAGGACACGATATTTACTTTTGTGGGGCTTTTTGGTTTCCACAATGACAGAAAAATACCCACTCACATTATACGCATATGTGGTTTCCGGGACTCTCCAAACACGTCATAATTTTTATACTGAGATAATCAAATTTTTAAACACCACTGAGTATGTTTTTGAGCCACTTGGTTTTGAGGACATGGGAAGTGTCCCCATAACACTGTTATACACATGTCATTATACACATTTGTGTCCTCATAAACCACATACACACACACACACACACACACACACACACATGCCTGAATGGTTGCTGTCATATTAAATATAGTTTTGCCCCATTCCTCAGTAACAGCCTTTTAGCAAAACATATTCTGACAGATTTATCAAAAAATCTGTACTGAAATATTCCATGCACACTTATAAATACTGAAATAATCAGGAATATTTAACTACACACAGCCAGGAAAAACACAAGGTTTGACAAACTTCCTAACGAAGTATCATTAGTTCTTCTGGTGTTAAGATATCTGTCTAGATTTCTCCTTACTACTGTACCTCACTGTATTGGCTCATCCAGCAGGGGTCACTAAAACATAGATGCTGTTTTTGGATTGGTGAACATAAATTGAGTTCTTAAAAGATAAAAAATAATAATAATATAAAGGCCACAGTATGCACTGTACTCCATGAATTTCTTCTTTACCTTTCTGGAAGGGTTTTCTCCTGTTGTCTGCCATCATCTGTAAACAAGACTGAAATTCTGTGGAACAGTAGAGGACTTTATTTTTCAAAGGAACAAATAGGCATATTGTGTCAATAATAGCAATAGTGTTGTGCTAACTCTAATCATAATGTGCAGTAAGAGTTCTGCATACAGTGACTCATAAAGGAACAGGATATGTAAATGTGTAATGGTGAACTATGCAATGTGCATGTTTTTATAGGTTTTAATCTTGCACCATCTGTCAGACTTTGCGCTCCACATTGTTCCTCTCAGTAAAGAGTCAAAAAAACTCAAACCTATTTTTAGTCAATACAGTAAATGCTGAGAATATATTGGAAACATCCAAGCAAGAGTATCTACACGAAACAGATGTATCATTTGTTCTGCGAATGTAGCGATCATGACAATTCATAAAATAAGTGTGTGCACTCGCCTGTTTTGTCTGACCCTTGACTTAAACTTCTTTTTGTCTTGCCGTTGTGGTCTGTGGCATCGTCTGTTTGCTGCAGATACTTTAAAAACACACTAAATGTGACGTGTCAAACACACAACAGAACCATTCCTTCAAAATAGAAACAGACCTGGCAAGTTTACATTTTCAGTGTTTGATTGTTGAATAGGTAGATGGGAAAACAACATGTTCAGGATAAAAGTTTTGAATACACAGTAAACTGTTTTCACTTTTTCCATCTAGTTGAGGCTGTTTTCGGTAAGCTAGAATGAGATGTCGGAGAGACCAGGGCTAGCTGTCAAGTTTGTTGCATATTTCTCAGGTTTATTTAAGTCAGCTTCATTATAGGCACATACTTAAAAGTTATAGCTCTAGAAGATATTTGTAATTACATTTATAATGACTTTCTTGTTTTACAACTTGCCTCAGTCTATCAAATATCGTTAAAGCAATCATTTTTTAGGACTTTGAAGTACTTCTCTTAAAAGATCTCAGATCATAAGTACATAAATTATATAAACAAAGAACTTCACACAATACACTCCAGGTATTATGGTCCTAACCTCAATACTGTCTCTGCTCTCCTCTTGTTTCTGCTGCTGGCTCTGTTTTTCTGCCCTCTCCACAGGTTCTTCCAGATTCCTGCTTTGTTCTTCTCTCTTGCGGACCACCTCAGCCCTCAGACCCTCCACCTCGGCCTGCAGGGCCAAAACATGATATAGGGAGAGAACAGACAGGGAAGAGGAGGTGACAACAGCGACCACCAGGGCCACAAGCACCCAAGAAAGTCTTCCACCTTCACCCCGACCTGAACCAACATCTCCAACAGGCATGATGGAAACAAACTTCTACGAAAAAGGATTATTAATGAGTGGATCTTGAATAAAAGCTAAATAGACTTCGACATTACGAAGAAGTTGATTTTAACCCACCTCAAAACATTCCTGCAATCATCTGAGATCCTCAGTTGGAGATGTGCTCTTAGTAAACATTTTTGTCAGAACAATGCCGAGTCACAGATAATCCACAGGCTAAAGCTCTCTTGCATGACTACCCCAGCTCTTCAAATCCTCTCTCTGATATTTGTTGATGTGGAAAAAAGATGACTCTAGCAGATGATGTCGCAGTCAGTCAGAAGCAGCTACATGTGCTCTACAAGTCTTGCTTGGAAGTCTTCAGCTAACGGGCTGGTTTATCACATCAGCAATAAATGTTCTCCCTTTCCTGCCAAGCTTTTCACGCCTACTATATTGAACCGCAAACAAAAGTTGCTTTGTCACCACGTAGCCATGTGGCTGTTCCAGAAATGGTGCTAAAGGTAAACTGCGATTAAATGGAAGTATCCATCTTAAATTTGTTAATCATGAATTAACAGACAATAAGAAAGCATATAAATTAAACTGGCAAAACAAATTGAGGTGCACACTGCTGATATAGAAAAAACACAGTCACTTTGACTCAGTTTTGAAACATAGTCTCCATGGTGAAACAGGAAGCAGCTACTTCAAGAATAGACAAAATTGCCACTAAGTTATCAGAAGGGTTTGAATTCTTTATTGCATGTCACCACACGGAAAATAGAAAGTGTGATTCAATTGTATATACAGGAACAAATGATTTGACTAGAAAATTCATAGCTCAAAACACATTATGTATTGAATGTATTGAAAAAAGAACAAGAACACCCTCCAAAAACATTCAGATGTGAATCTTTCTGCTCTGCTATTTACTGTAAAAAGCAAATATAAAACATGAGCAGTGCTTTGTATTTTTTAATATATTCAGTTTATGAACAAGATGAAATATTTTACCATATAAACCAGCCCCAGAGAAAGGCCAGAACATGCCGATGATTTATCAGTCAAATCTAGTAAACTTTAAAATGGTTTTTTGTTATGTTATCATGATATTTTAGCATATTTGTATCTGGTTATTGATACAGTTCATAGATTACACTCAACCACACAGACATTCAATAAGGTATCATGGCACATCACTGTGAGTCGAACAAAATTCTTAGCAACATAACTAAAAATCATTATTTGATTTTGGAAAAAATTCCCACAATTCCTTAAGATTTCCCTCAAGATTTAGAGGCAGTTGAATCGGACCAATACTATCAATAACGACCAATCCATTCATTAAACTTTTTCTTTAAAGTGAAAAGCTTTGAAATACAAAAGTAACAATGACAACAACTTTTATCTGCTCCCACCACCCAAATGCCTGCGTCACGGAAACCCTTACCACTGCGTTAGCTGTTCCACCTGTCCCAACTGCCCCATTTCATAACTAATAACCAAAAATAACACTGGACACAACTGAATACATCTAAAGCTAAACTGTGCTACTATACAAGCAGTCTCTCAAGCACCCTTGAGGGAACCACAGCCTCAAAAGAATCAATCAAATCCTGAAAGGCAGACTTTGGAAGCTGACATAACCCCTGGTTTGAAGACATCACTATTTGCATGCAGTCAGGCAGAGAATTGTTCTGCCTTGAAACCTGTCATCACATTATAATAATAAAGATGAGGGCAACACCCGAGTTAAACAAATGTGATGAGCATCTAAAGCATGCAACAATTACAGACTAGGAGGTCCACTGATTCAACAATACATGATGGGTCAGATTTCACAAAGTCCACCGTTCAGGATTATGTTATACTGTTAACTACCAAACTGTGACTACAGAAAGAACAAACTACCACTGGTCTGAACCTCTTCCTTGTGTTTTTACCTCTCAAGTAATATTTCAATGATTCAGTCTTTTTCAGTGTAGAGTTTACATCAGAAATAAACATTCTGTCATTCACTCACTCTTATGTCATTCCAAACCTGTGTGACTTTCTTTGTGTTGGGTAACACAATAAATGATGCTGGGCACAACGTCTATGCTGTTTTTTCTACATACAACGAAAGTGGATAAGGAACAAAATTGTTAAGTTCTAAATGACAAAAAAAAGAGCATAAAGAAATCATTAAATTGTATTTTAATACAATGTTTGCAAGTCACCTGAAGCTACAAATATGGAGTTAAAATATCAGTGACGCTAAATAGAGTGAGCTGTGATATGAACAATGGAACAATATGAACAGCTGTGAATGTGCGTAAGGCCAAACTAATTCAAATTTGTTTTTAGCTAGACAAGCATACAAAGCTGTTAAATAGATTTGGAATATGGCACAAGAGTTGTATGGACTTTTTTTTG
The DNA here is from genome assembly GCA_036877585.1 of Botia kubotai. Taxonomy (NCBI): domain Eukaryota; kingdom Metazoa; phylum Chordata; class Actinopteri; order Cypriniformes; family Botiidae; genus Botia; species Botia kubotai. The sequence goes on from JAZGTI010014910.1 coordinate 10,835, forward strand.
TCAGTTCTGGAGTTTGACATCATACTCAATATTAATATTTGGGAAAAAGAATCATTGTTTTTTAAAATATCTTGCCTGAGAATGTGTGAATATTAATAGCATTTTTAATTTTGGATGAACTAATCCTGCAACACTCACAAATGGACAGGTTTTATCAACATGATCCAAATTAAAACAGGTCATCGGCAGAGATTTGATGTTAAACATTTTCCCTGATTAAAAAAAGGAAACATTTTATTTACAACTTGTGCAAATGGACTGTGCTTGGAACATTGTCAAGCAGCTGTTATGTGCGATTTCACTCGTACTTTCAGAAGACCACTAAGCCTGAGAGACAGAGAAAAGATACTTTAGGCTTTTTGTGATGGTATTTTTGTTCAGCGCTCACAGTGTACTGCAGCCCACATGAAAATCAGTGACAAGAATCTACACTACTCACACACAGCTCCATATGCAAATCCAAAACATGGGATTGAACCACAATGAGCCGATTTCCTGAGTGGATTTTCAACCTCCCGTCAAACAGAAGGCAGTGAGATAAATAAAGCTCTAACACGATACAGGTGAGTACAGTAAACCTGAATGCATAAAAATGCCATAGACAAAGATGGATTTTGGAATTATGGATCGCCTCTGATCCATAATTGTATTCACTGGAATTTTAAGGGCAAAAAATGATTCAAAGTATAACTGAGCCCTCTGTTCTCTTATAAAAAAAAACAAAATTAAAAAATGATAACACATTACAAAAAGGCTGTATATTACATAATGCAGCAGCTAACATGAACTAACAATACTTCTACAGCATTCACTTATCTTGTTTAATGTTTATTACTACATATTCTGTATACTATAAACTGACATTAACAATAAACAATAGCATTTAAATTAAAATAAAAGAACCAAGATGGATAATTGCTGTTTATATATAAATAGTTCATATTCATATACTGTATTATGCCATGTTTGTCCATACAAAATAACCACTGTTAAAGTACAGAACCTCATTGTAACGTGTTATCATAAAAAAGTATTCATACATATATTCATACAGCCTTAATTAGCCAATTAACCTTATTTTCCACTATTGGATTTTGCAGGTGACAGGGCATTTATACTTTATACGAGTTTATGAGAGTTTAAGTTTAAGTTTATCTCTGATAAATAAATGAGATGGTAAACAATGAATTCCTGGTGTGTGTGATCAACTAACAGAAAGAGCTTGGGAAGATAGGGAGAAGGAAAATCAAACAAAAGGATGAATTTTACATTCTATGTGAGATTTAGAGCAGTTACTGGTCTAAATTATAGTGACACTAGCTGCTCCCTGCGTTGTCTCCTCTCTGGCATGGCTTTTAAGCAGTTCCTTCATGAACTGCTCCAGAGCAGCAAAATAACCCTGGCACTGCCAGGTGTCATTGTGCGTACCCTCTGGAAAGATGGCAAGGCGTTTAGTCCGAGAAGGAGACAGTTCGTACAGCTGTTTCATCATTACAGGGGGGATGAGTTGGTCTGATAAGCCAGAGATAAAGAGAGAGGGCATCCGGCACAGCGCCACCTGTCTGTGGGACAGGAACTTGTTCTTGTAACACCAGAGGGGCAGGTAGCGCATGGGAAAGAAGGAGAACAGCGTGGCTGCCATGTGCGGGATGCTCAGGAAAGTGTTCTCCACCATAATGGCAGCCACTCGATGAGGGTTGCCTGAAGCCAGATGGATAGCTACCGCACCTCCCAATGACCGGCCAAACAGCACCACTTTGGTCTTGTCGATGTCCGGCCGCGTCATTATGTAATCCAAGGTGGCCTCGGCGTCCTGGTAGAGTCCCTCCTCGCTAGGTTCTCCATCACTTTTTCCGTAGCCCCTGTAGTCCACCAGAACAACATTGGCCTTCAGGTTGACCAGCATGAGCAGAGCGTTAGGCACCCGGTGGCCGATGTTACCTGCGTTGCCATGGAAATACAAAATGGTGGGAGCGGTAGCAGGGTTTTCACCAGTGTAACGGAGCAGGATGAGATTGAGCCGCATGCCATCTTTGGTACGGACGTACACATTCTCATGGGGGATTCCCGTCGGCATGGGAACGTAAAGGCGTGAGGACGAGGGCTGATCAGGAAAGTACAGCAGCACGTCCTGGAACTTGTACAGGATCCCAGCCACAGATACCAAAATGAGTCCCAGCAGTATGAAGCCTCCATACAGGTGGAAGGTCAGAATGAGGGCCAGCAGGGAGACACGGCAGGCTCCCCATGACCAGGCGCACAAAGTCAGAAAACACGCCTCCAGTGCTGCCCATAACCTCCAGGGCTTCTCCATGACAACCAGGATGACAAGAGAGTCTCCAAGCTCACTGCAGGTGCAATCAGGGGACATACAGAAAGTAAGATAGTATATAGTATATATTGTGTGATGGTTAATTGCATCCACTGGTAAAGATGTTACTATAGCGTTTATACAGCAATAGTATCAGTATGTCAATCATGTATAGAAGTATAGAGCTGGACATGCTCAAGACATGTTAAGGTGCAGAAGAACTTATCATTAAGGAGTGTACAACAAAAGGAGTGTTTGTGTAAGCTGGTTGCCAAGCAATGTCACAACTTGCTTCAACAATGCTAAATTTGTACAAAAACATGTACACAGATGTGCATATATTGAATGTGACGCATTGGTAAATGGAATCAGAACTATTTGTTTTCTATTATTATAACAAACTGTAATATAATGCAAGATTTTTCATTTGTTTTGGTCTATAAAGTTAAAAAACATGCAGTAATTTGTAAATTAAATGGATCATCCAAAAGTAAACTTATTTGTCTTAAACTTATTTTATATATTTTTAACAAACATAAATATAAAATTATATACCCCACTGCTTGGCATAAAGTTACTTGTGCCCACCCCTACTTACAATATACATTAAGCATCACATCTACA
>JAZGTI010014911.1:0-13768 GCA_036877585.1 Botia kubotai
AGGATAATTCACTAGTGAATGAACACAGAACATTCTTGAAATCCTTTATTTCTGAATGTCATTTATGCATGACTAAACAGATTAATTATTCAGGTCCCATTCCTGTTTGGTGTTAATACAACATGTGTTAATACAACATTCAAAGTATTCTCTAAAACCTGAAAACACGTCATTAAACAAGAAAAACTAGATTAAAAATTGCAAACACCTAAACAAATGACAGTATATCTTTCCATTGCAAATTATTTAAATAAAACTAAGTAAACTAGCAAATATCTAAAAAAAACCTAGACAACAAGATATAACATGATAAATCATTTAATTCTTTATATTACACTGTCATAATTAATGACTAGTGAATTATGTTGTACTTTACTGCATCTGCATAGACTGCAAGTGTTTCATTTCTGCCCTACTGTTTGGCCTGCTACGTCCATTTGATCAATCACCTGCATGCTTGCAATAACAAAGAAATCTATATTGATTTTCTTGCATTTAAATAATTAAATCATTAAATGCAAACACTGAGAAGCCCAAATGAAGATTACTTGAGATCGTCGTACTCGAGGCAGTTAAAAGCTGATTAGCGACTAGCTGCCCCCTGCAAACTACTAGCCAGCTTTAATACCTGATAATGAACTTTTCTGCACCATCTGACAAATAAATAATGTAAAAAAAAAATCGGTAGCGACAACTAAAACATGTGGAGTACTCACTAGAGGAATTTAACCGTGATGTTATATTTATCTGCGTCAAGGTCTAATTAGCAAATGTTTGGCTTGGGTAGCTAAGCTGCTTCCATGAAATGTAAAACTGGATTATATTTTCTAAGATTGTTTATCTTTACATATGATGTGTGATTCTGGGATACCGAATGTGTACATTTTTATGGTATTAAACATTTTCACACATTTTCAATTAATGTCATCATCAACAATAAATAATAAGCTAAGCTAAAACACTAGCAGGTCTGCTAGAATTGTATATCTTACCTTTTGACTCAAATACTCTAAAGGTTCCGATCCGACACCTTTAGTTTAATAACCAACCAGGTGGTTATATTGACGAATTTAAAAAAGCAAGCGTGCGAATACCTTTGCTTGTCTTTGAAACCATTAGAAGTAAAAGCTTAGGTCGATGATGTTTTGCAGGTAGACTGTTAGCATTTGTCAGCTAACTCCATAGTGGAGAAAAAATCCCAATATTGGTTTTGCTTTCTCAACACTGAAATATGTCTTCTGTGAGCACAATAATATGTCGATAAATACTGTGCCAAAATGTTATTGTCTTTTTTGTTTCACCACAGTTTCGATACTATTTCACTAAAACATAAACAGTTGGTAGATCCTTGACAAGCAATTGAGGAAGGCCATTTTGTTGACAAGCAGCTGCAAAATGCTAGTGGCCAATGGGGAGAGAGAGTTGATGGCATGCCCATATTTGGATGTTTAGACACCTCCTCTATCTCTACGCCTACAAAGAGCAAAATTCTTCTAAGATTCCTCTGTCATCACAATCATTGTCTTTCACTTTCACCAGTTGTCACATAAAGGTGATGTCTAAGAAAAAAACATAAATCATGGTGAAACTCCCTGTTTTGGTGTATTGTACTGTATTAGCCTATGCATGCTAATAATGCTGTGTGATTTTACTTGAAAAGAAACAACACTACATGAACAGATATACTATATAATATACTGTTATAATATATTTATTATATATTATATAAACAATAAAATATGTTATATGTACCATACCTGATTTATTTACTCCTTGATAGAATACTCCTACCTAGCTAACTGTTTGGCCCTAATTGGCTGAAAATGCATAAACAAATGAATTTCAGTTTTTTTGTGGTTGACACTTTATAATAACCTTTATTGGCCATATTATATTAATTAATATTATTACATTATTATAAAATTTTTTACTCCATACTGTGTTCTGTGTGTGTGTGTAAATAATTGTTAAAAAAACATGTATAAAAACATATCTTATAATCTATCCGTTAAAACTACAAACCAAAACATAAAACTGAAATAATACTGGGAACAGAAAAAATACATTGTCCATGTGAGTCTAAAATTAATGTACCAATTTATTTGGAAAGTCAAATGAAAGTCATTACATTTTACTGCCAGCTGTATCCTGCATATAACTGTGCGTGACAAATACAAATCTTAAATCCTAGGCCCCGCTCCTCAAGTTCACAATTCGACTCAAAGTCTACGCTGTCACACCTGGTTTTAAAGCTACACCAATACAGTGTAGCCTAATATTGGCTACAAAGATTGATCAGAAACGCCCTCTGCCAAAACCGGTTGGCGTAGCCTATCTGCCTGTCAAAACGAATACTATGGTTACCAGGCCAAACCGGGAAGAGCGCTGGATGGTTTCCGCTCATGATTGGTTGTCAGGAGACACACGCATTAAAGCCCACCCTTTCTCGATACTTGTTCATTTGATTGGCTACGTGGGTTGTGAACCACCGCAGCCTTTCCGTGTCCGGTGGAGGTTGCAAAACAGTCAGGAGTGTGTGTAGTGGAAAGGACACTAACGCGCAGAGGTTGAACAGTATCAGATATCTCAACACGAGTAAGTATTAATATTAATAATACAGAACTAAACAGCTGCAGTCATTTAGTCATTGCATTCAAAACAAGTAAGAAGGTAAAAGAAAATCGATGTCCTCGTGTCATCAAGTCTTTTATGTCAGGTAGCCTATTATAGTCTACATAACTAGTCTACAGTGAGAGACGTTAAGCTTTTTGTGGTGTGATTAAATGTCTTTCATGTTGAACGTGTATTTTTAAAACCCACACCAATAAACTGTACTGTATTAATTTACCTTAATTGTACATCAAACCTAATTTGACGTCTTACATCAAAAAAAACAAAAACAAATGCAATGTAAATGAATGTATCACAATGTTAAAAGAAAATTATACGACTGAAATTTGGGGTACACGTTACAATAAATCTGTATGTTACATTGTATGTTACATTAATTGTTAGTTAATTTAATGTTAGAATTTAGGTTTAACGTTAAAAGGGTTAGTATATGTAGACATTAACATTGTTAACGTATATAATGTCTTAATTTTAACATGTATAACCTTATTGTAAAATGCATTACAATGTAAAATATACTGTTTATAAATATATTAATTGAGCTTGTCTGTTTGAGTTGTGATTTTTATCAGTGTTGTAATGTTATGATTGTGAAGACATTGACACATCCACATCTGTGATTGTACAGTGACATTGGCAGACGTGCTCCAGGTCTTGAGAGGGGCTGGCAAGGTGGGTGCTGCCTTTGCCACGACCCAGAGTGAACAGCTCAGACTGATGGCCTGCAACTCAACCTTTGGTGCAGGGGTCAAAGCGGCGCAGGAGGTGGTTCAGGGTGTAATGGGCACTGTCATGAGAGCAGACGTGGTTAGTGAACCCTGATTTACATCTCTGTATGTGTATAGATATGTACAGTTACTGCAGTTCAACCACAGGAAGTGACTTTTCTAATGATGTTTTACTTTGAATTGACATTATCAGATGCCTAAGACCGAGGTGTTCCCTGATATTGAAAAGTGGGAGGAGATGGAACAAGATGAGGCAGCAAAGTGGGCGATGGGCTCTGAGATGCCCCCAGACATTTCCAGCACAGATGGCAGTAATGGTGCGGGAACATCAGAGACTCCCACTGGTTCTTCTGCTGGCACAGTCAAAGGAGCAGGCTGGCCTGGTCAGAGCACACGATTTTTGCATGTATCAATGTCTCATCACCATATCAGGTTTGTCCATGACTCTATGGTGGCCAGGTTAAGCCCTGAGGACATTAGAAAGGCAAGGGAGGCGAAACAGAGCATTGCCCGACCTGTACGACAAAAGGTGAGGAAAACTAAAACTAGTAAAACTAAAACAGTATCAGATCATTCCAGTATTTGAAGACTGCTCAAAACACTGCGCCCCAGAGTACAGTGATTTTAATATGTTTGTGTCGTTGCAATTTTAATACTGAAAAATGAAATTATATATATATATATATAGATGACGTTATAAAATATGTTTAACTTAATGTGTCTGTCTCCAAAAATATATATTGTCTCTTTCTCTCTCTGTGTGTATATATATATATATATATATATGTGTGTGTGTGTGTGTGTGTGTGTGTGTGTGTGTGTGTGTATATGTATATATATTGTAAGATTCTTTACATCTTGTTGTATGTACATATGCAACTTTAGGTTTAGAATTTGTAATGTGAAGTGTAATTTTTATGCTTTGCAGCTTAGTGATCAAGCCAAAGAACGGAAAGTTCCTGCTACACGGATTAGTCGACTTGCCAATTTTGGGGGTCAGTAATTTTCAGTTTCATGATTATTTATTTATATAGCTTTGCAAACTCTATATTGTACACAAAAGAACTTACTGTATTACTGTATGAGTCTGTCTATTACTATTATTAGAATTGTTGTAGTCCAATTGCTTCACAGCATAGTAATGCATTAATTACCCAAACTGCAATAATGTTTTTTGTAGGATTAGCTATTGGACTTAGCATTGGAGCCATTGCTGAGGTAGCAAAACAGTCTTTTGGAAGGAAACACTCAGGTAGTGTGTGCTACAGTAACTATATTAAGTCATTTTCTGGGCATATTGGTTACATTTCTGTTGTTATTGTCTTTCAGATATGGGGGCTCTTTTAGACTCTCCGCTGCTGTCAGAGGCCAATGCTGAGAGAATAGTGAACACATTGTGTAAGGTTAGAGGAGCGGCCCTCAAGATCGGACAGATGCTGAGCATTCAGGGTACAGAATTGAATTTACTTGTCACTAATCCATTTAAGGGCTTTGCAGATGTTTCCTGACTTTATATGTCACAGAATATTATTAAGAGCATTTCCAAAGCAAAAATACAATTAGAATAGAAAGATCTGTGATATTGCTAATTATATAATGTATTAATTTGTCTTTTAATAGATAACAGCTTCATTAGCCCACAACTACAGAAAATATTTGAGAGGGTTCGACAAAGTGCAGACTTCATGCCTGTCTGGCAAATGAAAGTAAGTAATTGTTTTGCCCTCCAGCCACTATGGGGCACCAGTGTGCTGCACGCAGATGACAACTGAATGACCTCCTAAACAAGAAGCTCTGAAAAGGCTGGGTGATATATCCAATATTAGATGTTATTGAGATAATTGTGCTGAAGAAATAAAATTACAGAATTAAAATAAAATTACAGAATATTGTGAATATCAAATATTGTTGAAAATGAAGATGAATGTTTTCACCCCCATGTCGCACAAGTTGCGCAAAATACAGCTTGTCATTTTGATTAGTCATTATCAAAATGGTTACAGGGTGTGACAGGTGTGGAAAGAGAAACGAGCAGATGATTAATTAGTCCCCAAAAAGAACATAATTTTCAGTTTTTAGTAAACAGATACTAAACAAAATAACAATTTGCAAGGTGTGCAAAAAGGCTATTATGACAAATCATGCTGTTTTAAACTGGGGCAAAGGAAAATCACCTTTTTAATTATTCTAGAGTAAAAAAAAAATATTGATGAAAAACAATATATGTATATTGATCAACGTCAAAATTTGAAATAATATATATATATATATATATATATATATATATATTCATTTTTGGCTTAATCACTCAGCCCTATCAGTTATCCTGTTCAAAAGGCAGTTGTAAATATTGGTGCACGACCCATTCCCAGATGCACACAATTTGAAATCTGCTCCTTGCTCATGGGTACCATAAATTAACTGTGCCATAAATCACTGTATTCTGAGCTGCCAGGTTTTGACAGTTCACTTTATGATCCCTCAGTGCCGGATGTCTATATTGTCTGTTTGTATTACTGTGCAGAAAGTACTTGAAGAGGAGTTAGGGTCCGGTTGGAGGGAGAAGCTCTCATCATTTGAAGACAAGCCCTTTGCTGCTGCCTCCATTGGCCAGGTGCATCATGGGGTTTTGCTGGATGGAAGAGAGGTTGCTATGAAGATACAGGTATCAGAATGATCTGTTTAATAACCAAAGATGTGAATCAATTGATAACAAACATTTGACAAGAACTAAGTCAGTGGCTGATTTGGAATGTACAGTATTGATGTATATTATACTAATTATAAGTGTGAGGAATAATTGTAATAATAATTAATTCATCCCGTACAGTACCCTGGCGTTGCTGAGAGCATTCATAGTGACATTGACAATCTCATGTCTGTTTTGAAGATGAGCGTTGTTTTACCTGATGGTGAGTACTGGTAAACGTTTTTGTTTTGAAATGGGAAGTTTTAAAATTAATCACAGATCACAGAAGTTTGCACATTGAGTCATTAATATCATGTGGCATGTCAGAAGCTGGTGTTTCATCCTCACAGGTCTGTTTGCTGACAGCAGTCTGGAGGTTCTTCAGAGGGAACTGGCATGGGAGTGCAACTACAGAAGAGAGGTGGAGTCTGCCAAGCGCTTCAGGTACTCCCAGTTAATTAGTGTTTGGTCTGTCTGTATATAAATGTTGGGCTCAAATCTGAAACCGATATAAAAAGATATAAGCTCTTAGAAGTTTTAGAACAAAACTGCCAAGATCCTAACTAATTAAACGGTTTTGTTCTGTCTTTCTCAGGAATTTGCTAAAAAATGATCCAGTGTTTGTGGTCCCTGAGGTCTTTGATGAGCTTTCTGGACGTCGGGTGATTACCATGGAGCTAGTTAATGGAGTCCCTCTGGATCGCTGTGTAGATTTGGATCAGGAGACTAGAAATAAGGTGAGTTACAGCTAGACATATAACTTTTGGATTATAAAATGGTGTGGAGGTACATTATTATATTTCCTCTTGTCTGGTGTTTTAGTAACTAAAGTGAATTTCATTCTATAGATATGCTATACCATCCTACAGTTGTGTTTGAGAGAGCTGTTTGAGTTCCGCTTCATGCAGACAGACCCTAACTGGGCTAACTTTTTCTATAACAGGGAACAGAACAAGGTGAGTGACCATCAACACACACTGATACCTGCCTTTCTATTCTTCTGCATTGATTTATGTATACTGCCATACATTTATTTATTTAAAGTATGGATTTTCAATTCTGTTTTTACCTGGCTGCTGTCCATGCATTTCGTCCTATTGAAACAGTATGCACAGTTTTGATCATGTGATTGTAACAGATATTTCTATTGGACTTTGGAGCCTGCCGAGATTATCCACAGTCATTCACAGATGATTACATAGAGGTGCGTAAGATATGGGTAGAATTTAAATATGATTTAGGGAGTAAGGTGTGGTTTTTAGAGTTTTGTTGGAAATCTTGATTCTTATCCACATGAAACTGATAGAGATAAATACTGTATAGTTAACTATGTAAAATGTGTAAATATGTGGCTTATCAAACAGTTCAGGGTGGAACTTTTCTTAATTTGTATCTAATATAAGTCTTTAACAATACTACTTTTTAAGTAGCCTGCCTGAAGCTGTGTTGGATATGTTACTGTATATATGTTAATGTTACTGTAACTATGGTCTTTATAGGTTGTGCATGCAGCCTCAGTTGGAGACAGAGCTACTGTCTTGCAGAAATCCAAGGACCTGAAGTTCCTCACTGGTTTTGAAGCCAAGGTTTGAGGCTTTTTTATAGTTTATAATATTTATCCCCTCAAGTTGTCCTGGCTGCATGTTTCCTATCCACATCTCTCGTTTTCCTGAAAACTGTTGTTTTCTCTGTGGTTTGTTGGCGGCCCTTTATAACCACTGTAACATTCTCCTCAGGCATTTGAGGAAGCACACGTTGAGGCGGTCATGATCCTCGACGAAGCGTTTTCTTCTCCTGACCCGTTTGACTTTGGCACTCAGAGCACGACGCAGCGCATCCAGAGTCTTATCCCAGTGATGCTTCGACACCGCCTCACACCCCCTCCAGAGGAGTCTTATTCTCTACACCGGAAAATGGCTGGATCATTCCTCATCTGCTCCAAGCTGAAGGCCCGCATCGCTTGCCAAAAAATGTTTCTTGATATTTACAATGCCTATAAGCAACAGCGACAGGAAAGAGGCACCCAGGCTTAGGCTAACAGGAAATAAAGATGGACTATGTTAAGATGGACTGGGGGTGTATGAAAAGGTCTTCACTGCATTACAACCAAAGACTGAGATACATTTTTATGTTTGTATTATAGCATTGAATTTATTGTATGGTGTATGTGTGAAAATTTGATCACATAAAAATTGTCATGTTTGGTGTAAAGCCTCTAAGTATTTGTGGTTTATTTATATACTTGAGAGTGTTGAAAGAAGGTAGAATATTGTTATACCCTCAAATGTTCCATATTATGTCCTGTAAGCCCAAGAATTGTGTATTTTCTTCAGTAAATTATACTTTAAATGTTTGGATTCCCAATATTCCCATCTATTTGTTTATCAAACAGGAAACGGAGTGTAAAAGTATTTTTGTGAATGCACTGAAGGCAGTCACTATGATCATTGCCATGCTTTTAGAATGTTAACATTGTAAACATTGAATACAGCAGTTTTGCTCCAGTGGAGCAAATTATGTATTTAAACGTCTCCTGGTTTGGAATTACATTAATCATAAATTGATTATTAGATTACCTTGAATTTTACCATCATGTAACTATAGTTAACAATGCAATTTAGATGTTAGAATGTTAGAAAATGTTGAATCAATGTAAGGCTGTGTCGTTACATTTTTCATCATAAAAACATTTGACCTATGAACTGTATTAGCTCTAAGCCATGATAATGTGTCATACAAACAAATAAGACCACAAACATTTTCAAGTGGAAAACATATTCACGATTACATATTGGTAGTGCTGTGTAATCTTCACAGTACCTTGGAATGATGTAGATAACGTTGCACTTGAAATTGGTGATTCAATAATTTCGATGTAAGGAAATACTGACAGAACCTACTCAGTATACATTTCACCTCTAGGTGGCAGTATTTTGTCTTTCGCTTGACTGCATGGAATTTGCTTCTGACTCTTGAACATCAGCGGGAAGACAGAATTTGCATAAAATCTTGTTTGGACCAATAGGCACCTCGGGAAGGCGGAGCTAGCGGGTGGAGCCGCGGGAGGAGCGCAGTTTATGCGCTAGTGGCTGCTGGTGTTCACTGAATAACAATCGCAGAGATTATCCGAAACCCGTCCGTTTCTTACGATCATCTTCAAAATTTACGACCCTTTGAAGCGCTCCACTCCACGTGCATCCGATTGAGCGTTATTGTCGCGATCTTGTGCGCGAGCTATTCTGATGTAGAATAATCCGAAATATTTTTTACAATATTTTTCTTTGGATATTACACAAAAGGCGGCGCTGACAGTAATTGTAGTATCCTTCCCTTCGGTAAGTCTCTTTGACAATCTGTGTTGTAAAACTGCATTTAACATGCATTATTAATAGTTCTGGGTATTTCACAGGATAGGACTGAAGTGATTGGAGATCGCTTGTCCATGAATGTTTCTGATTTGTCAAGTCAATTTATATGATGAAACATGCAGCTTTTTGTGTCAGCAATTAATTAGTGGAGTTATTCCCATAGATTTCCCTCTCTATGGAGGCGTTTAATGGTCCATACTGTATGTTGTGAAAAATAAAGTACTATGGTTTATCAAGACTAGTTTTTCTTTAACTGATAACACAAACATGTCAGTACGATCAGTCCCAGATGTTTCTTAAGGCATATCAGCATGAAAACGTCCGTTGCAGTTAACAGTTTTCATTGGCATTATCTTTAATACGCGTTTTACTCTTTCATAGTATCGTGGGTTTCAAGCATAGCTTCGCCTTCTTTGTATTGGATTTTTTCTAATAGCGTATAAGAAAACGATGTTAATGTAAAAATAACATAAACTAATGTAAATTATGTAAGACTCAGTCACTTCAGAGCGAGGCCTGATGTCTCTAATAAAACGTTTCACATGTGATAGCTTCCTCATCAATAATTAGATGACTGTTATCGATTCATAATGGTTAGGCCGTACAAACAGAGTTTGTCAGTGTCCAGTGAAATATGGTACAGGACAACAACTTTCTTAATACAATCTGATTTCAGATGCTTTATATGGATTATTAACAACATTATTATCTTCTAACCTTATATTATATATGCTATAATTATAAATATAATTTTGTTATTACATACATTTATAATTTAATGGTTATTTCCCTCTTTGACTGTACTATACTTAGCCAAATATATTGTAAAGGTGTTAAAATCAAATTGTAAGTAGATGCAAAGTGTTTGACCGGAGTTGTTATTGTAGCAGCATAGTAATTGAAACTTGACACTTATTTCAATAGCTCCTATTGTAGATACAGGTTAAAGAAGACTAGTTCATTCACTTAAGTGTGGTTAAGTGTTTGCACAAATGCTGTGAAAAGTGAAAATGTGCAGCTGTTATCTATTTATAGTTGTTGTATAATTGTTGGTATGTTTTCCTGAAATAACTTAAAATATCTTTCTTTGGTGTAAATAAATATTTTTGGCTTGATGAGTGATCTTATATTTTACTACATTTCTAGGGTTACCTGGCAACATTTTTACAGTCTAATAATCTGCTCATTTATCAAGTACACCGCAAATAGTGGTTGTAGTTTAAAGCTGCAAAAACTGCAGGATGGCTAGGCTAGGGTGAGTTACAGAATTCCCATTCAAGAATATGGAAATCACTTTATCCTGTTTTGATCCCCCAACTGTACAGAGGTTTTGGGCTTTAAGTACTTCACACTAAAATAGCTGTAAGCTCATCTTTAAGCAACTTTTCTGTGCCACACCTGTCACATTGACTGTTGGTATTGGACTGGATGTCCATAACAGCTGAATGGGTTTTTTTAACTGCCCAGAGCAGGTATCATCTGTTTTGGGGTCTGGTTTAAGTCTACACCCCATTGTTATCCAGATGGATGAACAAGAGGACACAGCAGCTGAAACCACAATAGCATAGGGGCAAAGGCCAATCAATGGGCTGCTAGCTAAGCTATGATACTGAACAATGATGTCACTTCCTCTGTAATAATGAGGGTGTGACTTCTGTTCCCTTTACTCCAATTTTTCCCCATACAGAGAGAGAGGCTGCTTGAAAACCTCTTTGTGACTTTGCTCGGCCATTCTTAAATTGAAACGAGTGAACTGTTATGTTGTATATTGTATATTCTGTATAAATAGATGTGTGTCTTTGTGCTTCTGTTTATTTACTCTGTTGTCTCATACCTAACAAAGTATTACAAACAGACAAACATTCTTTATACCTTAGAGCTATAACTGTTGCACAGATGTACAAATCTGCGTCCAGATGTTAATCTGGACACGTGACTGTCTTCTTGAGTCTCTCCTCTGTTTAATATGAGTCTTTTTATGTTAAAGCTTTTAACTCGTATACAATGAAATTAAGTCACTATGTCAGTTATTGGTCAGTTATTTTGTCAAAGAGGCAATTTAGGCTAAATTTCATCACTCAATCACAATTTACCTGTTTGAGGGGAAAGTACAACAACTTTAGGAGAAAATGACTTTCCCAGGTTCCTTGTGTGGTAATTTTTGGGGTTGTTGAGAATATGCACAGCATGCAACTGTGAAAATCAAAATAGTTTCGCTTTACACGCCATTCGCATGTTTGAGTGTTTGTTCACCTCACATTTTCTTCTGCTTTAAAGAATCATATTGGGTCTAATAGTATATGGTTGTTTACAATGTGCATGAGCACATTTTAAATGGACTCCAGAGTGACAGAGTGATACAGCTCTTTCCTTTCTTAGTGCTTATAATGGGCGATTTAGTGATGTTTTGGCAATGTGTCAGAATCCTGCAAAGCTCTGTCTGTGATCAGACTTTTCTCTATTGAATTAAGGAGTGTAAAATGGTTATCTAGACAATTAGACTCCATTTCAGTTAGATCAACTCTTTAGATCACTTAACATTGTTGTTGGCATAAACAGTTTTGCAAGAATTTAAGTATTTTTTTAACATTTTTTGTTGGGAGCTGAAAATAGCTGCTTAAAATCAAAGGTGATAATACATGGATAGGTATAACCAATAGCTAAATAGCTTTATAGCTCTGGATTTATTCTGCTCTGAAATAGCTGTTTGTCACGATCCAGTAAAGTTCCAGTGAATATAAGTCATGTCCTACATTTTTTTCTGTTTACTCAGAAACATGTCACGTACAGGTAAAATTCGTGGCTGTTCCGCTATACATATTTGATACCAATACCACAGCGGTTTATTTATGGTGAGGCGCGTAATATCTGTCTATGTTTTATTCTATGTTTCTATTCTATCTGTCTGTTTCATTGGACCTGAATTAAACAGTCCGTTGGTAAGAATAGAACAGCTTGTTTTAGTCATAAACAGAACTGCTGCAGATGTATTACGAGATCTTACGCTCTGAGTGTGAGTGCGTCTGTGTGTTTATGTAAGAGAACGAGAGCGTGAGGGTGAGAGACTTAGAGACAGAGATACAGAAGACGTCTAACACATATTAGCGCCTCAGAGAGGTCCCCTAGTGTGGCTCAACTTCAAATTCAGGGATACAGTAATTACTAAATGAAATGAAATTTCCCTCCGATTGCAGCTTCTACAGACACTTGTACAGCATCTTCCATCTTCTGCCTTTGTTCTTTATAGCATCTGTGTTTATCATCCGCAGGGCACAGCTGGATTTAGCAAATGCATTGCTGTTCAGTCTATAATCTATCCAAAACATTAACAATACATTACATTAACAAAACAATCCAAGACATAAACAATGCATATTTCACAAGCTGCTCATATATTTATATAGAGTAAATAATAGATTTACTGTACTATGTTGTTATGTAACAAATTAACACAATTAAATTTAGTTCTAAATCGAAAAGTTTACAATGTTATTGATGTTATGATATTTTATTCTCTTATGTCTGTTGTTTGTAATTTCTTGCCCGCTAAAAGCACCAAACAGGATTTGCAACAATAATGATTGTTTCCAAACAAGTTATTGGTTCTTATACCAGCAGTTTAGCCACCATTACTTTGATAATCCCCATCACGTTTGGAAGATTATCAGTACAATTTGTTTTGCTAGCCACAAGACAAAGAGAAACTTTCCACAGTATTTACATTTGTAGGGGAAATCCACATACGAATAGCTTGGGTTACTTACAATCATTTCTATACATTGAGCTGGGTTGGGATAAAGTATTTTAATATAAAAAAAATGACACAGCAGCTATAAGAAATCAAGGCATGCGCCTTGTTTGCCAAGAGATTTAGATTTCGCTTTTGACTCGCCACAAATACTCATCTGAAAAGGTTAAAGCTATCACATGTCTGTGACTCGGTTAGAGGTGGGCGTGGCTTGTGCTGCTGCAACCCTCAATGCCCTACAGTGCAATTACACATCTGTGACTCATGTTAACATAGACAAATGAAGTAGGGTGTGGATGCTTTTCCCTGTTTCCATTCCTCCCATTCTAAACATCTGTCATGCGCCTTCAGCTGTAGAACAGATGTAGCCACTCCTCTCATCTGTGACCGTGAATCCCGCTGGAATGAGGTGGAGAAGGATGAGTTGTTGGGTACAAGTTTGTTGGGTACATATTATTATGACTCGAAGCCAAACTCTCAGTTGTAGCAAAGGTGCGTTATCAGTAATAACTTCAGGTTTGGAGCTTATTTACTGAACTGTACAAGTAGGAGGCAGGGGGATCTTAGATGGTAGCATCTAAAACAAAGCTTTCCTGTAGCTCAG
>JAZGTI010014912.1:0-13768 GCA_036877585.1 Botia kubotai
TATTAAAGCGGTTGTTTGTTGTTTATTTTTCTCTGGTGTAGATTTCATTGATAGATATAAGACCCCGCGGATGCCCTGGCATGATATTGGGGTCATGGTTCATGGGAAAGCTGCTAGAGATATTGCAAGACATTTCATCCAGAGGTGGAACTTTACAAAGGTAGGAGAAATGATCATACAGTCGAAACAATGGCAGTTGTTTCTAAACAGTGGTGGGATTACTGTACTGTAAATGACAGATTACTGTACTGTGAATGACAGATTACTGTACTGTGAATTACAGATTACTGTACTGTAAATTCAACCTTTTGCTTAAATGACCTGCTTCTCATATTTTGCTGCAGAGATAATGACCCCAGTAATCTCAAGAGTTTAAAACTGTTTTACCTTTTTTAAAATAGATTTCAATATGAACTCAAACATTTGTCATTACATTTTTCCAAGACCAAATTATCGTTAAAGTTATACCATTAAAGTTATGCCTCAGTATCCACATTAAATGTGTAGCTCTGTCCCCTTACTGTGCGTCACCAATTTCAACAATGTTACACAGTTTAATGTAACAGCTGTTCCCTTTTTAATATTAATATTTTGTATTTTAATTTCTAATATGTTGTTTCTATTTTATTGCTGCCATTTTTTATTAATGAAACATAAATGAGAACTCATTCAGTCTTTCGAGCTACGAATAAACAAAATCTGAGCAATAACATTTTCCATTAAGTTTTACTTTTGAAAGTATCGTGGCATAATGCATATAAATCAGTATTCTATATGGCTCCCGACCATATCTGTTTGAAGGTGTCCAGACATATGTCCAGTATCTAAAGACGAATCAACTTTTGAAAACGTCGGAAACATGCACCACCTCCATTCAGAACCCAAATGCTGCCTAAAGATCAGAGAGTACCCATGAACCCGAGGTTCCAAGTCTTTTTGAAAAACCATCTTTATTAGCTTGAGCTTAGCACCCCCTGCAGTTGCTCATTGTGTCCTGTTCTGAATGCCTTCAGCATTCAGCGGCCGCCCGCTCTCTCAGCCCCTTTTTAGAGCAATTAGAGGCCTTTTTACTTTGATTGTTCTGTAATTGAATTGGTTTGAGGCCTGTATGATTTCCTTTGGATTATGCCAGTCATATTTCAGGCTTGGCCACCGATCAGACACTCGGCTGGTGAATAATTAAAGGAGAGGAAGCCAGGTGTGCCGCTGAGGAGGACAAACAAAAGGCAGCTGAATGCCTCTGATGAGGTGTTGAGTGGAAATGAGAATTTAGGGCCCAAAGACAAACTGCTCTCATTTCTATCCTTTGCTGTTGATTAGGGAACGTTCGCAACAAAGAAAGAATTATAAGGAAGCGGTCTGTCAGTGATTTGTGCGCGAGATATGATGAGATATATTAGAGCACTTTTCATTCCATGAGCAACTTATGAATTGTGTTTTATTTTAATGACGACTTTATGTTTTATTATATTTATTACAGAAATAAGAATTTTAACTCATATATTCGAATCTCTTCAGAAATATTACAATAACTACTTTGTGCCTCATTTGTTGCTTATTATTTGTTCCTTCTTTTACTCAAAGGATTTGAGTACAAATGGCCGATACGGAGTTGATTCCTAAATGAGGCATAACGGAGATCTCTGTAAAGTCCTCTGAGCTACAAAAGAGCAACATTTGAGCAATAACATTTTCCTTTTACAAATGTGATTGGTCACATTTATTTGACCTAGAATTGTTATTGGTGTTATTGAAATTGTTATATTGTTATTGTCTCTGGTCCACTCTCACAGCATAGGATCAGCGTTAGAAGTTCTGCACCCCAAACTCAAATGAACCGAATTAGTTTAAGTCTTTTTTTCAGCACTGTGGTGATTCAGACATGTGATTCACTATCAAGGTCACTAGAGTTATGGGTATTGCTTGAACAGCTGCCAGCAGCCCGTGAGCAGAGTTAATGTTAGTTCTTCCTCATCAGCGCTCAATGGATTTTAATCAACACATTATGCCAGTTGTTAATTGCCTGAGAACCATCTGTTTATAACCACACGGCCCAGATTACCGCTTGCCCACGGTGTAAGCTGACATGCCGTACAGCTCGCTAATTTGCACCGCGAGCACTTCCTTCAACAGGGGTGAACGCGTCAAGCAAAATAAAACTTCAAAATAAACTCCGACCTAACCTGACAAATCGTTTTTTTACAATCAGCATTGGAGTAAAGGTCACGTTTTTCTTTATGAAAACCGTTTAAATAAACCTTGAAAAAAAAAACAGAACAAAACCAGGAACAAAACCAAATGCTCCCCAAAATATTTAAACTAAATTTTAAACTTGGTAGAGGGTGGCAGCACAGTTTTCTTTGTTTCCTTGGAAACAAAGCTCGTCTCATGTTCAAACGACATTTGAACCCTCTGCTGGGCCCAGCTGAAAACAGTTTGAGTATAGTCTAGTTAGGACAATAGCCATTAAAAATCCACTTTCAGAAAAACTTCACACACGCGGCCATCAATTTATTGCAATCAGCAGCACTGTCTAAAACTAAACAGAGGAACGGAGAATTTTATTCAGTCTCAGCAAAGTTGTCCATCTCTGGGGAGTGAAGGTACCAAGCAGGGGTTGATGGTCAACCCCAACAGGCTATCTGGATGTGGCACAGTAATTAGCGCTCTTTAGGGGTGTGATTTTGGAGTCAACGACGGGCGTACTGTCTGATCCCAATCAACTCTCCTTTTATTTGCTAGCTGGTGAAGAAGCGGTCGGGGGCGACGTGCTACCCCTGCCTCATGCCCAAGTCTCTTTCCGCACCCATGGTGCCAGCCGAGTATGATGGCAAATCCACGCAGGCTAACGTTCAGGTGAGATGTCTACACCAAACCATGTGCGTTCCTTGTCAGAATGATCCATCTACAACTTGCAATATTTCAACAGTATTTTCCGAATAGTTACAAAACGATACAAGACCAAATTACGATACTTTAAAGCAATATGTATTTTAGTCAAATATGTTTTATTAGCGATTATTAGTATGTTAGTGTGTTGTTTTCTATTTTCTCCAAACAAACTAATAAAACAAGGTTTTGAGGTCTGTGTGTCAGTGGTCTACAGGCTCAAAGGTCCATGAAGAGTCCATTCATTTGGCTTATCTATCAGCCATCCAGAACAGCAAACATTTCATCTACATAGAGGTAATAACTCATTAAGTGTTTTCCTCATTTTCTGTGTTTTCTGTTTTACCAACAACAAAACAACGTACATTTTAAAATGTCTTTACACCAGACTTGTAAAGTTTTGGTGGCTCTAAGCTGGATCCGTTTCACCTACAAACTGCGTATTCCAAATTCAGATGTAAAAAGTACACCTCCACTAAATGTCAAAAAAATAGCATCATATATAAATATTAATGCTATTTTATTCGTATTCATTTTTTGTATTATACTGTATATGCGTGGGCAATACAGGCGTATATTATTCCAGGGATTTTCCAGGGATAAACCTTTTGTGAGGAACCCCCATCCTCACAGATTTTAATGATCATTATATGCATGTGTGTGTACTCAACATCTCTCTTTGTGTCTCTCAGAACCAGTTCTTCATCAGCTGTGCTGACAAAACCATCCACAACAGCATCGGAGACGCAATCACAGAGAGGATTCTGCGAGCCTACAGGTGCAGCTGTGACAAAGCTTACATGTGTATACAAACATAAACACCAAACACAATAACTACACTTCATTTTGATCTATGGCTCGGCTACAGGGAGAAGAAGAAGTTTCGGGTCTACGTAGTGATGCCTCTGTTGCCGGGCTTTGAAGGTGACATCTCGTCAGGGGAGGGGCAAGCCATCAAAGCAATCATGTACTTTAATTACAGGTAATAACCCTCCAAACATGCGTCTTCTGTAATCACCAAATTGCCACAATTAAGGCCGAAAATGAAGCTGGGACAGGCGCTTGTCGCAAATTACACGTGTGTAATGTGGAAACAAGATATTCTGCTCCTCACTGGCTACAAAGAGACAATTACAGCCCCTGCCTGGAGTCTCAACACTGGGCTTGATATCGTAGGCTGTGGTCACTGGGGCTCAGGGAGGGATGCGATTGGTCAGTTGAAAGGGACTTAGAACACGTGATTGGCTGAAGACAGGAAGTGTTTGGAAAATAAAAGCTCTCTCTCTTTATTACAGGACAATGTGTCGAGGGGAGCACTCAGTTATTGAGAGGCTCAAACGTGTGAGTAAGTAGATCAGTATTTAGAAGCATATACTGACTGTGAGTCCAAAAGCCTAAGACTGCTAGTAAAAATGCTTCTATTTTACATGAATTCATTTTGCAATAACATTTCTTTTATATACATTTCTTAGTATTTGGTATATCCTCTTTTGTTTTCTTCACCGCATGCATGGGATTATTTTTAATGAATTCAAATGCATGCATTTGAAACAGTGACAGGTTTTTCAAACTATTTCCATTGATTTAATATCAGAAATGAATGCCCTTTAATTTTTTAATGTATCTTTGATGTTTGGACCCATGCTATAAATATGCACTATAGATTTCACATTAGCAAAGACCACGTCAACAAGAAACTCTAAACAAGAAACAGCAATTAAAAAGCAATAGATGTTAATGTATTATAAGGAGAAAGCAATTATCTGATGCGTTTCTGCACATGTGTGTCTATGCAGTGGCAGATTGCTGGATCAAGTACATCTCATTCTGCGGTCTGCGCACTCACGCTGACCTGGATGGTCGTCTGGTCACTGAACTCATTTACGTGCACAGCAAGCTCATGATTGTAGACGACTGCACTGTGATTATTGGTCAGCCATACTGTTCACGGAGCACACATGCACAAAACAAAGTCATTTTGTTTTCTGTTGCAAAATTAAATTTTTTCCTATCATGTTTTTGGAAAAGGCTAAGTGCGAAAACAAACATTAAATGATCAATAAAATGCAAGTCTATCTGTGCTACATACAAAACAGCACAAATCCTGTTCATTATTCCAGTTCATTATATCAGTATTAAGTTATGGGAACTTAAAAGACTGAAGGCCAATGTAAAAATCCAATGTAACAGATAACAACTAATGTCTTTCAGAACCAAAACATGGGCTTATTATTAGTATTCACAGAATCGCTGTTAGGTTAATGCACGCAAGCCATCGCCACTAGAGGGCACTGCAGCCAAAGAAAAACATCTCTGCGGGTACATGATCGGAATAACAAACATCAACAGATGTTTATGAAAGACGTCACGCTTGTCTCCTCACCACAAATGCATTATTAAAATCCAATTTAACGTCGCTTAAATCCTGTTTGTCTCTATCAGTTCCAATTATCCCCTCATCCTTACAAATGTGTTGTGAAAAAGACGAATGAGAAACTCACTATTTCCACACTGACGTGTCCTTGAGGCTTTTAAGAGAGGTCACTCCCAAATACACATCCAGAACACGTTCCTCGCACCTCGCACGCATTAGCAATGATAGTGAAAGGAAAAGCTGATGTTACAGCCTTCATTTGATAAGTGTTTGTGATTTGTAGGCTCGGCAAACATCAATGACAGGAGCATGCTGGGAAAGAGAGACAGTGAAATGGCTGTCGTTGTGGAAGACACAGAATTCCAGCCCTCTGTCATGGATGGAGAAGATTATCAGGCTGGCAGGTTTGCGCTGTCTCTGCGCAAAGAATGCTTCAGGTTTGCGTTTCCATAACACGTGGAATTTCAAATGATATTTAGATATTTGCATAAACAAAATGGAGCCTTTGGATTGGGGTTATGTTACATTTAAATATTTAAATTGTGGCACTCGTTTGCATATTTAATTAAACAACCCCTTTGTAATTAAACTAACTAAAAACGATTATCTTTTTGTATAGTTATAAAGACAGAATGATAAAAAAAATCGTTTACTTAAAGCTGCAGTGTGTAACTTATATGACGTGTGACTTTATGTAAAAAATAAAAATAAGCAGGTTGTCTTATTTCCCCAGAAATATCAGTTTGACATCATTTGACTTCAACATAGGTAAAGAAAAGTAAACTAACCTGCAATTTTATGTTTCATACAGAGATGGCGATAGAGAGGCAAAAGTTATGGAACACAGCTTTAACTATCCTAATTTTGTTTGGTTATCAAGCAATTATTCCTTTGGTTATAAATCCAAGGCAATGAGTTTTCTGGTAGATTTTACACTGTAGGTAGACGTGGTCTCTCTCTTGTTTAAGGCTTGTTCTTGGTTTGCTGGGAGACTACAGCGTAGACATCAGTGATCCTATCAGTGACCGGTTCTACAAGGAAATCTGGATGGTGACTGCAGCCAAGAACGCCAGCGTGTATGACAAGGTAAATAAACGAATTATGCTCCCGAACCGCTCAGTCGAGTGGCACTGACCTTTCTTACAAAATGCTACAAAGAGCCCTCGCTTCATTTAATCGCTGATCTCAGAACTGTGATTAACTGGCTGGGTCAATAGAGTGAGATGTTTACTCCGGTGGACTGTCGGAATCAACATTATTTGCCTTATCATTGAAAAGACAGATTCAACATTCCAACATGGAATCAATTTGCCGCAACATTTGGTATCTTCAGGTCTTCAGATGTTTGCCCACTGATACAGTTCTCAACTATAAGATTCTGAGGGACTACGCGTCACGGCCCTGCATGGCTGTCGAGGATCCTGCACAGGCCTGCGTGGAACTGAAGAAGATTCGTGGCTTCCTGGTCCAGTTTCCTTTATATTTCCTCTTTGAAGAGAATCTCTTCCCTTCCTTCAGCTCTAAAGAAGGCATCATGCCCATTGAACTGTGGACGTAGGACTCTTTGAACTTTAAATGGATTCATGGATTCTGTTTTGACGCAAGTCCTCTAAGTGCTACATGTGCTGTCAATAGCATGCATACTTCTGTAGTGAGAAAAACTCAGCATGGAGCACAGAAACTACCTCTGAGCTTATACTATAGAAGCTTAGTGTGCCTAAACCGTCATTCTTCCACTGTATTGTTTGTTCTTCAATAGTTTATCATTTGCAACATCGTCTCCGCAAGTTTATGACTGAAATCTTGTCAGATATACACGGACACTGCAGCTGTTGTAAATAATGAACCATGTTCTTACTGTACATGTCTTCATATGTTTTTATAACTTTTCATTTTTTGTGTCCTATAAATCAAAACGGATGCAAATGCTGATATAATTTTTAATTTAAAATCGCACAATTTTTGCAAATTGCTTCCATTTCATTTTTACAAAATATATTAAGCGTATTACTTAAATTAATCTTATAACTTAATTGAAATATCTTTACTACAATTCGTAAATATTTGGGAAAAAATCACAGTCACTTAAACACATATAATACAGATACATTCACCGTCTCGTCATAATATCCGCAAGTGTTTGCATTGTAGTCCATTCCAATACAACACAAGATAACAGTGGACTTCACTAACATAATACACCCATAACTGATAACATACAGTGACCAGACAAGAGACACTGACATAAACACAAACAAGGTGAACTGCATGGCTTTGGTTAGGTTTACATTAAGCTATATGGCCTAACCATTACAGTACACTCTAGTTTATAGATTATTAGACTCTTGCCTTAAACTTCCTGAGGACACATTACCGCTGCATCTTTCATCATTACCGTGATGTAAATCATTAACATCATCAACTTCTTAACACTGTAGAGTGAGCTAAAACAGGTGTCAGTGTCTTTAAATAGTGCTTTAAAGCAACACAGAAACACCTACCGGAAGCAAATACAGAAGATGATGGTTTACACCATCTTTAAAGCAAACGCAAAGGATGCTTCTTAACATTCAGGGGCTGCTCCGTCTGCATAAATTGCGCGTGCGCCATTTTGCGTCAGATATCAATGAGGTCATCGCCGCTTTCATCACTTTCCACAGTGAGTTGGCGCGTCCACCACTTCTTGACTTCAGACCCTGAGGAGGCTTCATCACTGACGAGGTTCATCTTACACACCATAGACTTCACGCTTGTGCGCCCTGCAGGAGAGATACGGGACGCTATAACATGAGTCATGAGCAAACCACGATACGCCCACACGCACTCAGTTTAATGTGTACAACACTGGTTCTTTTAAAGACACCCGGCAAGCAATCTGGAAAGTTGTTTATTACATTCCAAGATGGTCAGTTGTTTGTTATAGGTTTTAATATACTGTAAACCTGCCTGTCGGGACACTGCAAACATTGTTATTGGTATTTTATTTATTATATTTTGTTATTTTGTCATTTATTATTGTTATTGTTATTTATTGTCATTGTAATATTGATATTGTTGTGTTGTACATGGGCAGCACCAAAGGTGATTTTGCTTTAATAATTACATAAAATATGTATACACAAAATATGCATATATATTTAAATGTATATATTTAGGTTGTTATGAATTACTAAGGTCTATTTGCTATGAGAAAACAAGATTAGCACTAGAGATTGGATGCAATCATTCCTAAAAGCATTCTGGTACAGTCTACTTAGCCTGCCAACACAGTAAGAATTATGTTGTTATGCTCTACCACATGCCAGTTGGAAATGTAACAAGCATGTGTACATTGTAAGTGTACAGTAAACCTGATGCTGACCTGCAGGCAGTCGCCACTGTCCCAGTTTTCTCTGGGGTCGGTCAGCAGAGTCCTGCCGGAAACCGCTGCGGTCTGACAGGGTGGGGCTCAGCAGGGTTTGCAGGCCGCTGTTCTGCTGGGTCAGGACGGGAACATCATTTACAATCGTAATTTCATTACCATTAATTACAATTGCAGTTTGTTTTTTGAGAACAGAGCGATAAGTCACCTCTGGCTGAGTGGGATTGTCCTGGTTGTGGGCGTTGGTGTCCTCGCTGGGCACGGTGGTCTCAATGCTGGGAGGGTTGAGAAGGCGCCGGAGGTCCTGCTGCTGGCTTTCTCTCAGACTGAGAATAATGCTACAGGACTGCTGCTGCTTCTAAAGCAGGAAGGTGCTTGTCAATGCTTTCACTCAAGTGGTCTCTTTGCACGTCTTAAATCCTCAGCTATTGTTCCAATGCCAAAGAACTATGATAATACGACACCAGTTCTATTGTAGAATAACAATAATAGTAATTGAGCTAAACTGAAATGAATATAAGCATGCTGATCCTATCTGACAGGATCCCACTGATTCAATCAGTGGCTGTTTCTTGGTGAGGTTGCTCACAAAATGAGCCATTTCAAATGTGCCCTATTAAAAAGACTGATGTCGTACAATAAGAGTTTGGTTAAAAATAAACAAAATCAGTTTTTGTGCACGTACATAACAGATCCGTTTTCGAAACGCTCCCCTTACCTCATCCCGATTCGCAATGTGAAGAAAAGAACGATTTATAATCTTCAGATTTGACAAATAATGTTAGTTTGGCTTCATTTGACTTCATGTTAAAAAGAAACGAATTTAAAGTAACCTACAATTTTATGTTTCGAGCAGAGCGGGCGATAGAGAGGCACAAGTTACTGCGACTCAAAAATAAGTAAAATTAAGTTCAAAGTTAAATGATTAAGTTAAATTGTTCATTTAATTGCTGAGTTAGAATGGACCTGAATGTTCACACTGAAGTCTTAATTGATTTGTCTCCACCTATTAAAATGACCCAGATCTGAATTGAAAATAAAAGAGTTCAGTTCAGTTCAGTTTGGTGGTGTGAACACCAGATAAGTGAAGCGGTTGGCGTGTGGACTCACAGCTCGTATGCGTTTCAGGCACTTCTTCAGCCACATGCGGATGGTTTGTTTGGCCACCTCCTCCTCGATAGTGTACTCCAGCTGCTCGCGCGCCAACAGCTCCTCCAGCTGAAGGCTCTTCCGAATATCAACCGAGCGGTACGACAGCATGCTGAAACACGCGAGGAAATGTGTTTTCTTGTGATCATGAAATTGGTTGGGAATACGCATTACTTTATTGAAGAGAAAGAATATTTGATTGGTCATGAATATGGAGGTCCTTTCTGACCTCAGTACGTCGTGGAAGGTGACGTCTCCTCCATTGTGCAGGCGCTCCATCTCGTAACACATGTGTTTGAAGAGAAGCTTGTCTTTGTCCAGGTCAACCTCCAGACGACCCCTCAGCAGCCGCAGGAGAAACTTCACGCGAGAGGTTGGAATGACTCCCTGTATTAAAATCAACGGCTTCTGTAATCACTGCTGATTAACAGCAGAAATCTGCTCAAATACCATAAAAACAGCTACGCGTTATATGATTATCCTGGATCATGCTCACTCTGGCTATACTGATCAGTCTACTTAGACGGCTTTATAGGGCACACTTCTGATGTGCAGGGAAGCAGGAACATTATTCTGCTTCCAAAGATACCTCATTTTGATCTCGTTCTAATTCAGCATCTCACTTATGCATCTTCTACAAAGTAAGCAATCCCAGAATGCATTGCAATCGAGCTTATTGCACTTGCACTCATTTCCCAGTCAGGAGAAATGTCAATGAAACATTTAAAAATGGTTTTAATAGAAACAGACTATTTCGGCAACTGCAAGCGCTCCAGCGTGCACCATGCGAACAGCACAGATTGCTGCCCGTGTAGGGCATTCCAAATCACTTGCAGTTATGACAGTTAGAACGCTGCCTTAGGAGACCAGCAGACAGCTCACTAGATTTTGGAATAGAGCTCACGTCTCTAATTAGGAACATTGTCCTTCTTAAGCTCAGCTGTAACAGTCTTATGGCCTCAAGTGTTTCTAGCTGATCCCAGAACTGCTGGTTGACTCATTAAAGCCAGAAAATGACCGGCGTGCCTCATTTAACCCATATACACGGACAGACATTACCGATCCTAAGGGGGGAGGTCAAATCCGCACGTACTTCTCTGGGCTGCTCTCAATAAGGCTGTTTCTGCCTAATGAAGATGACAGCTCAACACCTCTCGCTATCTGTGACAGGCAGTAATAACCTCCAATTACTCTGGAGGTGAGAATGTCGATGCGTGTGATTCGTTCATTTGCGGTTTCAGGGCTGCCGTGGAGAGTATTAGCTCGAATTCTTCCCCGCTGACAGCCGCTGATCACCGGCACGTCCCCTCCTCCTCCTCCTCACCTCCCGCTTGTCATCCACCATGTTCCAAATGATCTGGAAGTGACGCAGGTCGTTGTAGCTTAGCAACTGGTCCTCCTCAGTGGAATAGAACAAAGAGAAGTTCTCCACAATGATAGCTGAGGGGAGATTATGTGATGAGTGGGGTTAGGCATCAGCTAGGCTCTCAGCACTCAGTTAGATATGCTCAAGGGCAGAAACATGTTCAGCACAAGTATTTAAGCCTAGATGAAAATTCGTGGCCAAACTGGTCAAATGTTTGGTTGGCATGCGACAACACACCTTAGTAACCAATGGTGGAATAGAGTTACCTTTAAACTGGGTGTATTTAAACCAAATATGTTATTAATCAGCTGGGTCGCTATAATGATGTTAATGTTTTCTAACTTTAAGATCCTTTTTAAACTGTTTCTTTACCATTGTAGTATCTGGCTTGAAATATTTGACAATTTAATAGACATATTTGCTTAAAGCATGTTTAGGCTTGCTGAAAAGACCAACTAAGACCGGTATGACTATGCTGGTCCATGTTGGTTTCAAAAGTTAGGCTAGTTAGTGCAGGTTTGGGTTTAGTTGCGCTGGTGGATCAGTATAGACATGCATTGCTAAATGGATAAATGGATGGGGACGCCAGTTTTCACAGTGTATGTGGTTGGCCAGCTATACTAGTGTGAACATCTGTATATTCCATAGACCTGGGGGGATAGAGACAGAATACAATGGCTTCCACCCAAAATTATTCAAAGCCTTATTCATATTCAGTAGTGGCCAGAGCTCAGCTCAAACACTAGAGTCTTTCAAAAAGACAGAAATCTCAATTACCACACTGGAGGAAAGTGATAACATACATACAAGGTTGTCGGGAGGAAGAATGAGCGGCGATATTATATCTTATGAGCTGGCTTGGTTAGCGTCTCGAGGAGGAAATGAGAAGCCCCTTTGGGAGACGAAACAGGATATTGTGTCGGCGGTCAGGGGGAAGTAGTGCTTACCCACAAGCAGATTGAGCATGATGTAAGCGATGATGACATAGAAGGAGCAAAAGTAGATGAGGGCACCGGCATAATTGCCACAGTCCGTTTCCCAGTAACGATGTTTGTCTGGCGTGCAGAACGGCGGCTGCACCTGGGAATCGAACCCAATAAACAAACCCAATCAACACGTGGGGCTCAGGATACATTGTTTAACAACAGAGAGAGGTTTGAAAGTTGTATTGCAGCTGATGTGTTTCGTCTGCAAAACCAATATTTGGGTTTCTTTTTAAAACATTTATTTAAATTTACTGTTTTCTATTTTACAGTAACTGAGTTTTTTACAGCAAGCGTGCTGGCATGCGGGCGTAACGTAACGCATCTTACCATGCAGTCGTGCATGATCTTATTCCAGTCTTCGCCTGTGACTATTCGAAACAGTACGGTGATGGCTTTTCCCGCGGTCGAGAAGTTTGCGTGTCTGTCGGCGAGATAGGAGAAGGTAAAAGCTCACGCAGAGCGACTTCCTCTCATGCTGACAGCTGTACTTGAAAATTGATTCTCCCAAATGCAAGTAGCGCGTTGTAGCAAAACGTTTAGACAACACCAATTATATCAGCGCTATGGGAAGCTGCAAGCGTGTTACAAATCACGCCTCTGGTACAGAGAAACAGTCCAATCGTCGCCTCCACGTGTCACGAGGCGCCTCACCTGTTTATGTTCTCGCCGTATTTGACGGTGCCAAAAAGGACCACACCGGCGAAAGCGTAGCATAGCAACAGCAAGAACATGCCGACGATAATAAAAAAACTCTTGTACATACTGACGACCACAGTTAGCAAAAGCATCTTTAGTGTCACCTGTAAACACAGTTTAGAATGGTAAGAAAACACTGGTGAGATTATTTGTAAAACTCTTAAATAAAGAAATTAAACATTCATGTTGTGTTATGTGAGGCTTGTTTAAGAGCCATATGTCTTGCTTTCAACATACATGACAGTAGACAGCAGTAACCAATGAGGAGTGGCATTTTAAATACAGCTACTTTTAGATTACAATCAATATGATATAGTACAATGTATGCACTATTTAATGCCAAAACCTGTTTTCTTAGTCAAATAAAGACTATTCAGAAATATAATACAATTAGTCACATATACTATACATAAAATCAATCGCTAAACACACTCAAACCGGATACAATATAACTCTGACTGTGTTGGCATGTCTGGGTGAGTAAATTATGAGACAATTTTCATTCTGTGGTGGAATTGTGCCGAATTGCGAGTTTTTCGTAGTTGCTCTATGGCTCAGGCGGTCTGTCGCAAGAGTATTTTGGCACCCATCAAATGATGGTACATAAACTGCCTTGCGTGCTGCTCATCTCAAACAAGGCAATTTACATTTGTAATTTGTCAAACATATTATATAATATTATTTAGTGTGTGTGTAATAGTGTGTATTAATAATTAGTCTGTAATACTCACATGCTTCCCACATATGGTGAAGAACCTGAAGACTATAACGCAAGTGCCCATCATATATGTGTAAGCATTCTAAAAATAAAGCAAAAAAACATTTATGTGAATCATCGCAGTTAAATGTGATATGCCATGTTATTAAACAATCCAGTGATGAAATGAATGACATTTCAGTAAGTACCTGCAAAGCAAAGTGAAGGATGATCCATATGACTCCCAGAG
>JAZGTI010014914.1:0-13765 GCA_036877585.1 Botia kubotai
AATGACATGAGTAAATGATGGAGGAATTCTCTGTCCCTTTAATATACATGCACATTAATGCAGTGAAGCAAAACAACATCACATGAGCTCTGTTATGGTGTTGTCATCGTTGAGCGCTCACAGTCATTTCAGACGATGTGTTTAACCCCCCGTGCGGTCTCATGATCCTCCTCACATGACTGCACCACAGAAATCTCTTGAACATTCATCTCAGTGTGTGACAAGCAACAGCGGCAAGAGTCCACTGTAGACTCCACACTGATTGTAGATGCCATCTCTGATTACTCTCCACAACATCTCTTGTGCTCTCCACCACATCTCCTGCTTGTAATGTAAAGGTCTGTTCCTGTAGCTCAACTGGCAGAGCATCGCGTTAGCAACACAAAGGTTGTGGGTTTGATTCCCAGGGAACACATGCGCTGACAAAACGCATAACTTAAATGTACTGTAAGTCGCTTTGGATAAAAGCGTCTGCCAAATGCATCAATGTAAATGCAGTTCAGCTTCAGGCTACAGCTCTGCATGGATGCATTTTATACAGATAGCAATTTAGCTGTATTACACAAATCTTAGGACAGGCTTTGAACTCGCTCTCGGAGTGAAACGTGCACACGCACGCACACGGCTGAACCTGAGAGATGCTACAGGACAAAGATACTTGGGAGAGCAACATAAAAGAGTCAGGCATCAAGATCATCTGACAGTTCTTAGTCAGGTGACCTGACATCACACTGGAGCTCTCGTGAAAGCAGAGCGTGGGTGTGTACAGCGTTTTGCACCGCCTTCATGAATAATTAATCAGCGTCAGCCCGCCTTCGGGGACGCGTTTAACTGGAGCGCTTACGCACTGAGGAAGAGATGAAACCGCACTATCAAGACAAATATCCTTTAACGAACACTACCGTGTTTTATGTAAAATTGTCAGATGTAGTTAACAAACGCAATTCAACGTCTGAGTAATTGAAAGTGAATTTCAGAGCACGTAAATTGTAAAATCTACTGCTCGCTGAAACTAAAATAAAGGTTGGGTTGGGTTTTAATGCTCACCTTCGCTACAATACGCCTGCCTCAGATGTCACCAAATATTTTAATTGGACCTCAGGTGTCACCAAATATTTTGATTGGACCTCAGATGCCAGCAAGTACTTCTGATTGGCTGGCTGGCTGATTTTCAAACGTACAAATATAAACCTCCCCCGTTTTGTTTCTGAGGTGACATTTAGCACCCAGCAGTCACAGAGACACCCCAGGGACATGAAGCACAAAAAATCAACAATAACACACTACAGCCTCTGCTGTCGAACACCTGGGGTATGTACGCTTGATGGATTCTCACTGTACAGAAGATGTCACACTGCGACCACGAGGCGAGAGGAGGTCATCTGAATTTTCTCTCCATCTCAACCCTCATTATTATAGTTCCACATCTCCAAACAGGACCAGTTAAATGCTTTGTGTACATTTACACAAACTTGCCCTTCTCCAGAGAACAGGGAACGTTCTCAGAACGTTGGCTAATGCTCTCTAAAAGTTCCCTCAAAGTTATCAAAAACGTTCATGCAGTAACATTACTAGAATGTTTTGTTATGCATTCATATGCATTAAAAACGGTATGATCTTTATGTGAAACTTATAAAAACAAAAATCTGAATAACATTCGGGCAATAAGATGAATACAACGTCTCATAAATTGTACGCTTTGAACATTCCTAGATTTTTCAAAATAACATTTAACGTTTTTGTTACCTAATGGAAACGTTAGCAAAACGTTCTAACAACCTAAAACGGTTAGCTGGGTCCTGCCCAGACAGCTTTATTCAGTCGTGACGGCTTGTCGTGACTGCATTTCTCTGCAGTTCATGGCCAAGCTTTAATCACGAGACTCTTCACTGCTCTCCAGCGCCCTCTGCTGGCCATTATCGCGAACTTCACCCAGACACAGAAAACGAGCAGTCTGCCACAAGCACAAAAACACACTGGTAAACGTAAGCTCTTAATATCATATTCAGATAAAAATGACACACGCTGCTTTGGAGGATGGCCAGCAGTGATAAAAAGAGGAGTTTTATATCCCTGCTGTTTACCAGCACGTTTTACATTTTGAGATAAATCTGAAATAACTCGTTTGACTAATCATGTGTTTGTACTATCTCTCCTTCCACGCTGTCTGTGCATTTCAAACTGTTACGACTGACAACTGCTGACCAGATTGTCATCGGATGAGTCGAGGTCTGACACACAGCCCCGTCTATCAAAATGAATTACGATATCCTAAACCGAATATGTTATGATTCAACGAGGCAGAATTTCAGAAATACAAAATGTGTATTTAAATAAGTATGCAAACGAGTAAGTCCAGGTGAATGTATAATAAATGTTATGCAAACGTTCGTCCACTAATTTAATTGGACAGCCTGTTTTCCAAACGTGATAATGTATAAAAGGACCACAATGCTTTGCTGCTGGTGTTGTGTGAGTGATACAGTTAAAGAGAAAATGCATCATTTTAAAATGTAAAACTTCAGAAACTTTCAGTATGTCACATTAGTTTGTTAGTTTGCAGAGGGTCTCTGGGTGGGATATTTGAGAGGCTAGCAATATTTAAAAACATACGATCCCGCCCCCCTTTCAGAGTGATCTCCAAAGCCACGCCTCCTCTAACACCCAATAACATAGTTTGATAGGCAAGTCTGACACCATTGAATTCGGACCGAATGCGATGATTGGATAATGTTACACATTTCATGTGTAACATAAAGCAGTTGAAAGTGGTTTGAGTGTAAAGATGTGAAATCATTGTTGCCGGACACCGAAACAAAACAGTGTACAAACGGAAGGAAAACTACAATTATTAACTTAACTTTTCTTGAATCTGGTTGCGGCACAATATCAAGATGTATTTACAGAAAGACAGTGCGTCATACGGGGAATATTACTGGCTTAGATTCACACCCTGATCTGGTTTCACTTATCGTGTGTATTCCTCCCTTGTGAAGGATTCTGAATAAACATGAATTCTGAATTAATCTCAGTGATGTTGAGATGAGGGCTCTGTGGAGCCCAAACCATCTGTTGCATGACTCCTGTTTATTCTTTATTAATTCTTTATGATTTGAAAATGTAAAACTGATACTTCCTGCCGAAACACCAAAGCGGAAAACATCGCAAGACAAATGTTTCTGTCAAACAACTAATGGTCTACGACGATAATAATACAGCACAGAAAATCATATTGCATTATATATAGATGGACGCTTTATCTCGACTGTCAATTCCGATCACAGCTTTTTTGAGCCCAAAACCAGATGCAAATTCTTTTGAATGCACTTTTCGCTTTTTCATCTCACCGTGGTCTCATTCTGCTTACTGCAGTGATCAGCATAATTTCGATTTGTGCTCTTTTATTGCTTGTTGTTTGTTATTGCTTTACTGTAACCTCATTATGCAGAATGCTAATAAAAATATTTCCAGGAAAAGGAATGAAAATGAAAACCGTTCGAAGGAAACGTTCACTGCGCTTGCGAGAAGCGGGAGGCAGACGAGAGCATGCAGCCCGGCTGCAGACGCTCTGTTTGGGACAGGATTGATCGATGGGGCTCATATGAACTCATTTTCAGAGAGACAGAACCATGACTGAGTGTTCAGACACATCAGCACATTTCAGTGTCTGGGCTTGCACAGTTTCACGCACAGGCGAAACGTATGCCACGCGTACGCTGCGTTCAGCTCTTCAAAAACAGCTCTTAAAACTACAAACGCTACGTAACGGAAATGCGGCACCTTGTTAATTTTATCATCTTTGATGCTAGCGCTAAAGCACATGCTCAATATGGCCGCTCTAGCGAATGAAGTTCCGCCTACTAATGGAAAGAGCCAATCATCAATCGCTAAACACTAATGATTCTGTGGGGGAGGAGCTCTGTGCTGTGTTACGAGGTACCTGATAACTTTTGCACATGCAACGCACCTGAAGCGACCTGGAGCAACTGCTTTTTTTATTGCAGTTTGAGCATAAACAATGTATGATCTAGTTAACGTCATTTATGGTACTGTTATCGTCAGGTTTAACGGTTGGTCGCAAGTATATTGTTTTATTGTAAGTATATTGTTTTATTGTAAATATATTGTTTTACTGGCCGCAGAGTGCGGAGACTTTTCTTAAAGGGACTTTGGAATCATCGAAGTATCTTTTTAATATTCAACAGTGCGCGTCATTTACCGATTTAATGACACGATAATGTTAAAGTAATTAGACAACATAACCCAGATTCTGTCCAATGCATTCTGGGTAAAGTAGAACTTCATCCTCACAGGGAGCCGATGTAATGACACACACAAAATGAATTCGCTCCTCCAGGCACACGCGCACACACAAACGATTGCACATTTATAAATACGCAGGCGCGCGCACAAACAAACACACACGCCGCAGAGACACGGCGGTCCTGGCCTCTCTCCAGAGGCATGCAGGCGGATGAACAGAGACAGGGGGAGAGAAGGTTTCCAGGAGGGGCAGGCTGACTCATTCGCGCTCCAGAGGGATTGTGGGTATCCTCAGTCACCCGCCGCACACAGACGCTAAAACTAGAACACGTCCAATTAGCCCTCCTTTTACACTCCTTCGCTGCAGAAGCCCGGCGGGCGCACGCACAGTAGCGAAACCTCGTTTTCAAGAAAGTTTTCAAAGATGTGCCGTCTCTACAGGAGACTTTTAAATGAGTCAGAGATGGTTCTGATTTTTGGGGGGAGGGGGAACAATCAGATGAGATGAACAGATCTCAGTGACAGATTTTACCCCTGGAAGATCATTTCTCTTTACACATCACACATTTAAAGGAACAAGCAGGGCGTGAGTGAGCTGAAAGCCCTGCGATGACAGCGATGGATGTAACGATGGCTGCATTGCAGCGGCGTTTTCTCTGAGGAAGAAATGGCTCATCAAAGCATTTCAGATGAGAACGTAATGAGCAGAACAAATGCTAAACAAATATTACAAATTAAAAGGGCTCAATTAATGCGTACACCCCAATGGAATGTAAAGGATGCGAGGAAGGCAAAAAGTGTGTGTGTGTGTTTGTAAGTACCTCCGTTTCTTTAAACCGTTCTTGGTTTCTAAGTGCCGGCGAGTTTGGCTGACGTCTTGGAGAGGTGTTGTGACTCGTCACTTGTCCGTTCTTCACATGCTCATCGGAAGCAGATTTGGCGCTTGACCAACTAGAGATGTTTTCTGCACACAGAATGCACGCATACTTGAAATAAAGGTTCTTCAAAGGTTTTTCATAGAAAGCTAAGGAGACATAACACACCCAAATGTGTTTTATTTTTACCCACAATTTTTTTCTTTACCCATAATTCATTATTAACAAATCTTAACAACAAAAGTAACCTAAATGTTTCCCTTTTAAAATCATCCTCACACTATATCTACATATCTAGATATCTATCTATATATATATCTATATATCTATCTATCTATATATATATCTATATATATATATATATATCAAACACGTTAAATCTAACACACATCACACATTCCAACAGAGACAGACAGCATTAGATTCTCGCCTGTATTAGATGCCTGCATGTGACCGTGGGTGATGTTCTGGGCAGCCTGACAGACGTTGTGCTGAAGGATGCTCAGACACTCTCCCAGACAGCTGAGCGTGGTGGCGGACGTGGCCTTCAGCAGAAGAAGATCCTGGTCCAGGGATGACAGCGGTCCACGGCTGGGCAGCGACTCGATGGAGTTCACCAGGTTCTTCTGCTGACCCTCTGCCTGGGTCATGACCTACAGAGTCCGGCAGAGCATTAGTGATTTCATTTGCATTTCACAGCATCTTCATTAAAACATTTAAACAGGGTACGTTTGTATTCAGAGCCACTTTTGTATTTAGTTGGTCTTCATTTTCTAGAGAAAATGCATTATTAAAATGCACTTAAAGATCATCCAAAATTTTATCCAGAGCGACTCACAGTGGATTCAAGGTATACATTTGATCAGTGTGTTCCCCTTGGAAGAAATAAATAATCCATGCACATCAGTTTTTTTAAAGGCACGCGCTCTCATAATCTTTAAATTAAGATCTGATGATGTCACTCCGACGGCTTGGGCGGAGCTAGAGCCGTTAACCACTCCCCTCCAGTGGTCAGTCTCCTGCAAGCTGTAAAAGGCCAACTTTTCTAAAGCCAATCAATTCCAAACATGTTTTGAACAAGTTTGTTCTTAGAAATATCATTCTGTTACTTAATGGAAACGTTATGGAACGTTGCTCCTGCAACCTAATATGGTTAGCTGGTGGGGAGTCCAAATGAAATGTCATTCAGAACCAGGTTTCTTGTTCAAACAGGGTATGTTTGGTGACCGAGCACATGAAATGTTTTGCGGTGTTTGTTGTCGTCTTTTCCACCCTGTCAGTTTGAGGGGAATGACCGTGGGCTGTTTGGGCTGGTGTAGATGTTGAACCTCTAATGAAAAGCAGCCAGACAGCCGAAGATGAGAAGCAGGGACCAGCACGAAGTGACTCATTACTGGAGGTATGCAGTATGCACCGGTCTCTCTCTTCACCATTCAACACCACTCTCTCTCAACAGCATTACAGCATAGCTGTAGCTTTAATAGCTGAAACTTTTGTGTCAGACACCAAATGAATGAGATGAATATGATACAATATATAAAAGATGACATTCGCTTCACAGCCAAATCTTTGTGGATCCTCCCAATTAACAGGTTTGACTATTTCAGCTACACCCACGACTCAGTTTCATGAAACTAGCGTGCAGATAAACGCTATTAGCAGAACCGGATGTAATGAGAAGCTTGGTGACTTTTAATGAAGCGCTATCATAACATCTCACCAGTTAGAAGTCTGGTGTGGAGGAACAGAACAGGTCTGCACAAAAGCCTAGACATCATTATTGCTTTCATTTTTAGGATAATTATTTATTTGAATGTCATTTAACAGGCTAGACCGCGTTTGTTTCCATGTGTTCTGATGTCATCCTTGCATAACTCACAGAAGCAGTGATGTCCCAGCTAGCAGGAAATGTTCTCAGAATGTTCTTGCAGTAATGTTAGTAGAATGTTTTTATTAAATTATACGTCACATATTTATCAAAAACGTTACTCAAGTTGTTAGTGGAACTTTTAAAAACATGGATGTTTTGAACGTTCCGAGAACTTAAAATAACGTTTTTAACATTTTTGTTACTTAATAGAAACGTTAGGAAACATTCTTGCAACCTAAAATTGTTAGCTGGGGTTAGGATTTTTACAACAACTGTCTGTCTGTTAGCACACGGTAAACTTTGAGCAGGGAAGAGATCTGCCGCACACGGTTCCACCCCGACCTCGTGAAAAATTGATTCATCTCTTTATTCTCTCCCCTTGATCTGTTTCTTTTTGAGGGAGTATTAAAGGAACGAGACGAGCATTACAGCTGTCACCTGCTCCTGGCACAGAAATCCCACAAGTCCCGGCGAACAGAATCTGTGCAGAGATCACACACGCTCGCAACTGCAGTGTTGTATAATGCAGAATGATAAAGGCAGTCAAAACAAGCATTAAAAGAGCAGTTTTTATTTTTGGGTGAACTACTTTAACAAAAAAAAAAAAACAGAAATGGGAAATTTAAGGACGGATACAACAGCAAATGACATCTGTGTTTAGCACGATATGCATTTAATGTTTTTCTTTGAAGTCTGCGCGAACAGGAAGTTGCGACGGACTGCAGTGTTCTGATGCAATTAAAGTCAAACAAAAATGGAGGGCGTGGCTTGTCATTTTCCACCGGGAATTGATTGGCTTTAGAAAAGTTGGCCTTTTACAGCTTGCAGGAGACTGACCGCTGGAGGGGAGTGGTTAACGGCTGTAGCTCCGCCCAAGACGTCGTAGTGACATCATCAGATCTTAATTTAAAGATTATGAGAGCGCATGCCTTTCGAAAAACTGATGTGCATGGATTATTCATTTCTTCCAAGGGAATACACTGATCAAATGTATACCTCGAATCCACTGTGAGTCACTTTGGATAAAATCGCATCTACCAAATGCATAAATGTACTCCACAGAAAATAGAAAGAAAAGGAAATATTTTGATTTGTATGGTGATACATACATAGATACTTTTAAATACATTAAAAGAATGTTTGAAGTTTTGTCTTCAGCATAGATCATTCTAGCACATCTCTCTGCTCTAATCGGATGTGCTGCTCATAAGAGCTCATTGTAGACCGAACACAAAATCAATTTTTTCTATTCTAGGCTACTCCCGCCTCTGAGGTTCCCCTTCCCCACAAAATTCATCTTGTCCTTGTTTTTCTTTTGCTTTCATCATCTCAGCTGTGTTTTCACCCCTTAAATGTTCAAAGCAGAAAGGATGCGATTCTGTTTAATTCTCCCAGACGTTCTCTGCATCGCTGTCAATTTTGCACACGTCGTTATTTTCCCCTTTCTTCTCCTCTCCTATGGGACATGAAACACAGGGCTGATTCTCGTTGTCAAAAATAATATTTGCCCCAAAAGATTACATAAAAAATACGCACTTTTCTGTTTTAAAGGAACAGTGCACTCCAAAATGAAATTTAGCTCAGAAATTACTCACCCTCAGGGAACTCTACACTGACTGCAGTCACAACCCACGTGAGAACCGATGAGATTCAAAGTTAGTGATGTGGAGCCGGCGTTTATAATCTTATATAGAGATACGCTTCCGTTCAAATGCACCATATTGATCGCTAAATACACTCCAAATATTAAGTTTTCATTCACAACATTGTTTCACTTCAAAAGACATTTCTGAACAAACTGGAGTTGTATGGATTACTTTGACGATGGACGGATGTGCTTTTTAAAGGTTCACAATCTCGGGCACCATTCACTGCCATTATAAAGCTGGGAAGAGCCAAGATATTATTTAATATAACAACCTACGATGCCTTGAGAGTGAGTAAGTTATGGGCTAATTTTCCTTTTTTGAGTGGACTATTCCTTTAACACTTGCTACAAACAGCAACTGACACTTGCTAAGCAAAAGCCGTGTGACTAATTAGATATCAAGCCGTGGATAAAAATAAAAGCAGGGAATAATTAAAATGCCAACGGTTTCATGCACTTACACTGACAGCCACTGTAATTTACAGTTCCTTTCAAAATCATATTTAAAGCTGCAGTCCGTAACGTTCACCTCTCTATCATCATCACAGTTTAAAACATAAAACCGCAGGTTACTTTACAGTACGTTTGTTGAAGTCAAATGAAGCCAAACTGACATTTCCTGGGAAATTAGACCTGACAGGTCAAATCATAAATCGCTATTATAAACTAACTCTTGCAAATCTGGTTAAGGTGAGGAGCCCATTTTGAATACTGATTTGCCATGTACTTGCTCAGTAACTGATTTTTGTTAGTTTTACACCAAACTGCAGCATTAAAGGTGATGCGTTTCTCCTATTCCAGCACTCTGTCAGAAAAACGACAAATCTATTTCTAACTTATACTTAATTAAATCATTTTGTCCAATAAAACGCTCTCTAGAAGATTTGAATAAAACGAATTTTGCTTTATGACAATATCACCTACTTCTGACCAGCAATTAAAACCACATTCATGGCTACGACGTGACTTAAGGCTTGTGGCTATTTTAAAACACAAGACCTTCAAAATGCTCCCAAACATGTTCCACGGCCTTCGAAACTTTCTGTTTCAATAAGAAATACGTCAAGACAGAAAATGAAAAGTGTAAGTTCACGGGTATCTACAGAATATGAAGTGCTGATGGAGGGAAAACCTCGAGACGGGCCTCAGAACAGACCGCAAAGGAATTTTTCCTATTGAAGAAAAGGTGAATATAAATATGAAGCGATGGGAGAAAAATAACCCCAATGTTATCCGCTATCTCCAGTCGGCAGGGAAGAACAGGTCTGTGTCTTTCAAAGAAAAGCACAGCGATGACTGACAGCCTGCAGATTAGCTTTCCGAGTCCCTTATCAGTAAGTGTAAATGAGGAGAACTGGAGAACTTTAAGTAGGTGTATGGGAGAGGGTCGGCTGCAGGCCTCATTGGAAATATTAGATGAATGACAGCACGACGGAATTCGCCGGCAAAATTTGACAAATAAGGGGAACGCCATCACGCCACTGCGCTGACTTTAAATATTGAATACTCTCGCCTTCATTACACACAGATAAATGATTCTGTCTAACAAGCTGATGAGATGTTCAGAAATACTGCTAATAATAATTTCCGCCTCGCTAGACGCACACGCGTTCTGAAAGCCTTTTTATGAGGCTCAGCTGGTTTCCGAAGACTTACCGCGCGCGTCCTGTGGACTGCCAGCGAACGTGACAGTGACGTCTCATTCGAGGACAAAAATATGCCCTGCGAGGCAGAAAAAGCAGCTGGCTGTCAGGAAAATGTCACAGCGGAGGGTCAGACAAACCGCCAGTTTGATAAACAGCAAACAGAAAATGTATAAGATATGACTCTTGCTTTTTATTTAATGTGTACAAATGCCACAACTGCCAAAGATGAGAGACACTACAGTTTATATTTTCTTCAAAATGGTGCGTTCTGTTACTACAGCTTGACTGGCGGGACATGGCGCACGCAACGCCGAGACAATGGGTTCCATTCCCAGAATGATAAAATCTGATAAAATCATTTACATCGATTGTGTATCATTTGAATAGACGGATAAACATGCACAATACACAAATAAAAAGACAAATGGAAAGAGGTTGTTTCAGCCTGTTGCTAAGTGGTTGCTAGGGTAGTTGCTTATGAAACTGGGTCATGAAATTCTTTCCTAATGTGATTGGAAGTTTAATATTCACCGTTAACGTTAACGATCAACGAGAAACTGTAATTACAGTATTCAATGTAAGTCTACGAGCTTCTTTGCTAATCTGATTGGAGGTTTAATATTCACTGTTGTTGACTGACAACAAGGAACTGTAATTACTGTAACTTCAATACTGTAAAAATGACTGTCAATGCAGGAACGTATATCCTGTCAGACATCCTGACATTACTGAGGAGGTTCCACTGCAATAACATCAAAACAATATGATGGCACAAGCTTCTTGCTGATCAGCTGTTTGCTCGTGCTGACGCAGCTCCTGATAGGTCAGCTGAGGTTTAGACGCTCCATAAGGGAGTCCGTGCTGCTGACTGCATACAAAAGCTGCTTCAGAGCTCACAGGAAGAGACCCAGTCTATGTATAATGCCCCTCCCAAAAGAAAACAACTATTCTTTGATGCATGACATTCATTACAATGGACAGCTCTCGAAAACCATGTTAACCATTCCAGCATGTGGTTTTACATCTAAGTTGAAACCTCACGTATGATTCTACACGATAACATGAATTCAACATGGCTGACCGGTGATGATGCCGACAGTAAATCGCTCAAACCCAGCTAACAATTTAAGGTTGTAAGAACGTTTACCTAATGTTTTCATCCAGTAATAACACTGTTAATAATGTTACTTGGAAAGTTCTGGAAACGTTCGAAACATCCAGTTTTTTAAACATTGTATCAACATTATTGCTTGCTTATAAAAACGTTTATAACCGTATAAACGTTTGCTTGGTTAAAAAAAAACAAATTTTTAAATTCTGTAATGTTTTTAAAACGTTCCACTAACAACTTATACATAACCGTTTTGATATATAATATATATAATGTTAAAAAAAATTTAATAACATTACTGCAAGAACTTTTTGAGAGAACTTTTAGATGCCGACATTCTGAGAACGTTCCCTGTCAGCTGGGACAATACAAAATTTGGGAGAAAAGATTCCAGATGACTGTATTACTTTTACAAGTAAATAAAGGATGTATAATTTCTAGAAATTATACATCCTTTCGTAAATTATTGCGAAAGCAAAATAAGTTGGTTAGAGGACAACTTATCATTTAAAGAAAAATACGTTGTTTTTATTGGTACACAAAATATGTTGCTAAATAAAATAAGATCCTCGGGTTCGGGCCTGTAAGAAACTACTGACCCGACTGCAGCAGCAAAACAGTTCTTATTGCTGAACCCTGAATTCATGCATCAAAGAGTCTGTTTAAACAAGCATGGCTGTCTCTGGCTACAGCTGTCCCTACCTCTTTGACCTGATGCAGTCTTGCAGGATGCTGCTGACTATAGGCCCGGTGACTGGTGGTGGGAGACTTATGATGGGTGATGGTGATGACAGAGGCGGGCGTCCCTTGCTGGGGGGTCTGTCTTTGGGCGGAGCTCTGCGGGATGGGGTGCGGATGCAGGGAGAAGCTGCGGGTCCGGCCGAGGGTGGAGGAAGAGGAGGTGCAACCCTGAAAGAGACAGCAGCAATGGGAGCAGCAGGACAGGGAGCACACGCCCGGACCTCCCTTTCCCGCGGGATCAGACGCCGACCTGGTGCCGCCCGCACGGCGTGTCATAATGCAAAAGAGCATCGCCGGCCTGCCACGACCGAGACAGAGGCCACGTACACAGAGCAGAGGGAGGGAGGAAGCAAGAGCAATGCATGATGGGATGGAGTGGAATATGAGAAGGGGAGAAGAGGAGGAGAGACGTGAAGGATGTCGCCCGCATGAAATGCTTTCATCTCTTAAAAGCTCTCCAGAATAACTTTAGTACTGTAATCTTATTCTCTCACAGCTCATCAGAAATGGCGTTTTCTTGTGGTTCACAAAAGCATTTAATGCGTCTCTGGTGAAAATAACATGTAAATGTGCAGGTCCCTAAGGCTGCTTTTACAGAGCAAGTCACTAAATTGCAAGAAAATGAGAGATGTTTTTCTGTGCACAACTCGCCAGCACAAAGCTTGAGTGCCAGAGTGTTACTGTATGGTTGCTAAGAGTGCTCAAAGTGTTTGGACTGCGTTGCTATGTGGTTGCTAGGTGCTTTCTTAATGGCAAAAGTAGAGAGCCCACCTATAGCCCATAAATCACAATGGAGATCTCTT
This sequence comes from Botia kubotai, assembly GCA_036877585.1. Classification (NCBI taxonomy): domain Eukaryota; kingdom Metazoa; phylum Chordata; class Actinopteri; order Cypriniformes; family Botiidae; genus Botia; species Botia kubotai. Next base: position 12,958 of record JAZGTI010014914.1, read on the forward strand.
TTGTGTCTCAATTGTTTCTCCTGTAACACTGGCCTTTCTCCTGGGAGACAGACTGTCGTGTCTGCTTATATAGAAATAATATAGAAATATATTATTAGAAAATATAGGGATATAGAAATATAGAATAGAAATCCCAGCTAATCATTTTAGGTTGTAAGAACATTTCCATAACATTTCCATTAAGTATAAAACGTTAGAAATGTTATTTTGAAAGTTCTAGAAACATTCAAACATCCAGTTTTTAGACATTTTATTACCATTATTGTTTTGTTATAAGAACGTTATTCAAACATTTTTTAATCCTGTAACATTTTTAACTTAAGAATAATGTTTTTCGTATTTGTATTTTATACATAAATAGAACAATGTTTAGGTATTTGTATTTTATACATATATAGAACAATGTTTATGTATTTTTATATGATATATATATAACAATAAATAACATGCTCTAGTAACATTACTGTATAGAAAATGTTAGCCAATGTTCTGAGAACGTTCCCGGTTAGCTGGGATATCTCAAACCGTGCTCAAATTGGTTCCGACAGCGAAGTCGGCGATCATATCTCAAACAATTCTCGTCAAATATTTAGGGGAGCACGACATCTAGGCTGATTTCTTAACATTAACTTACTGTGTGTAAAAGAAAACAAGTCCTATTGTGGCTATTCAGGACCTGAAGGAAAAACTGAGTTGTAAAGGAAATATAACTGACAACTCAATAAAGGCTTTTTGTTTAAATCAAACGTATGATCAATAACAAGTGAAGTTTGCCATTTGAAGCACCACTAAAATACTTGCCTGTTTC
>JAZGTI010014915.1:0-13765 GCA_036877585.1 Botia kubotai
ACACCACACAATACCACAATAACATTAAGGATAATATTAAATGCATCACTTTTATTTATTTTCTTTTATATTTCTTTTGCTCACTTAGTCTAGTTTTGCAAGCACTGGCGAGCTTGTAGAGATGCAGCAGTATTGCCAGAGGAGAACTGGTTCTCCTGGCTGGGCCTGGTTTCTCTCAAGGTTTTGTCTCCTTTTGGAGTTTTTTTTCCTCGCCACCGTTGGCTGCAGCTCCCCTGTCCTTGTACTGCCCGTCAGGAGGCTGCTGTAATCAGCTTTAATTTTGCACTTATTATTAATATTATTCTCATACTATCTGTTCATACCCCATATATGACTGTATAACCTGCATAATATCACCTGTGTTTCTCCTACCTTGTTTTATCTGTGTCTGTCTGTCTGTGTGTGCTGTGTACTCGGCCTAAATATATCACACATGTAAAGCTGCTTTGAAACAATGACATTTTGTAAAAAGCGCTATATAAATAAAGTTGACTTGACTTGACATTAAATAGCCTATGTAAAATTTTTAAAAGAAGTCCATCACATTTTCCCAGTGCTTTTGGGTGGGCCAGGCTATTGCTGTACTCATTGCTCTATGGCCCAGGATGAGCCCCTGACTGTGCCGGAGCAGGGACAATATTCTGATGAACTAAAGCTAGGGTCGGTCTGTCTGATGTTGGATCCATCTGTAGCTGTGATCTGTAGCTAAGCCGGGTTTGAAACCCCGGGATAAAAATCCAAAACAATAATTAGCGCAGCTGCTGTTCATAACGTTAAGATGATAATATTTTATTAACGTTTTGAGGTAGAATGGAAAAACAAATGATGAGATGCATTATGAAAATGCTTGGCTAAAGAGAGTGACTGAGCCCCGAATAGAATTGGGCAGACTATTCCAGAGTTTAGCAGCCAAGTGCAAAAAAGTTTTGAGAGCGTAAGGCTTGTAGCGTGAGAGAAGATCAGTTAAGTATATACGGGCTGACCCGTTTACAGCTTTATAGGTAAACAGTAGAATTTTATAAATAACATGAAATTTAACAGATAACCAGTGTAGAGATGACAAAATTGGGGTTATATTCTTCATGGGGTCATATTTCTTGGACCTGGTAAGAACTCTAGCTGCTGCGTTTGGACTAACTGTAGCCTGTTTATTAAGGAATCTGGACAGCCACCTAGAAGTGCATTACAATAGTTCAGTCTGGACTCATAAAAGCATGGACCAGCTTTTTAGCATCAGAAGTAGATAAGATGTTAAACAGCTTAGCGATGTTTCTAAGGTGGAAGAAGGCAGTTTTTGTAATATAAGCAACATAATTGCAAAAGACAAATAACTGTATAGTATAACACCCAGGTCTTTAACAGTATTAGATGATATGACGTTACAACCTTCTAACTGTAATCAGTGAGCTGTTTACTTACGTTTGGTCCAATAAGTAATATCTCTGTCTTATTTAAATTTAAAAGAAGAAAATTATGAGTCATCCAATGTTTTATGTCTTTAAGACAGTCTGATAATTTAGCTAAGGTAGGAATATCATCCGGTGTTGATGTAATATATAGTTGAGTATCATCAGCGTAACAGTGGAAATTTATCCTATGACTTATATTTCCGAGGTGCAGCATGTTTAATGTGAATAGCAGAGGGCCTAAAATAGATCCTTGAGGCAGGCCATATTTTACTGGCATTAATCCTGATGATTCCCCATTTAAGCGAAAAAAAATGGTAACGGTCAGACAAGTAGGATTATAAGACAAGATAATATTTTAGACAGTTCATAGACAGTAGTTTGTCAGTTCATTTGAATCTAGTTGAGGTTTCTGAACTTGAAAGGACTCGGGACATGACATAGACATATGTCGGGACATGGAGATAGAGAGTTAATAATATTGAGAAGTAACTCCTCAGCTGCTGGTAACAGCTCTATCAAAAGTTTAGTCTGTATGGGGTCTAATAAACACGTTGTTGGTTTGGAAGTAATGATAAGCTTATTTAGCGCATCCTGGCCTATAGCTGTAAAGCAATGCAGTTGTTCCTGAGGGACAATGTTTAAGAAGGGTGAATCTTCAGGTAAAGTTGCAGGTTGTGTATTCTCTATTGTATTCTGTATGGTTTCAATTTTCTCTGTGAAAAAGTTCATGAAGTCATTGCTACTAAGGTTTGATGGTACTGTCTTTTGGTAGTGTTCATTTATTAGTTAATCTGGCAACTGTATTGAAAACCTTGGGTTGTTTTTATGTTTTTCTATTTGTGTGCCAAGATAAAAAGCCCTTTTATAGAGCCTTTTTATAGAGGGACATACTGTCCTTCCACGCTAATCTAAATACCTCTAGATTCTCTAACTTTTATTTTGATAGGTGCAACAGTATCCAAAGTACTGGAGAAGATAGTCCATGGTGATTGTCATTTTATATAGATCTTTCGCATATATAGGTGTGCCGAGTAGGTTAGACAGATCGGGCAGGGCATTTGTGAATCTGACTTTGGTGGTTGAGGTAATGGTTCTGTCCATTCGATAGTGAGCAGCCATAAGGCTAACATCAACAATTTGTATTATCCATAAAATAGGATGATGATCAGTGATCTCATCAATTTGCGTTGTAACTTCAGTATCTGTAGGGTTCAGTCCATGTGATACAATTGGATCTAGTGAGCAATGAGTAGGTCTAGTAATGTTTTGCATGACTCTGAAAGGGTTTAGCAGGTCCCGCCACATAATTTGCATCATCCACATGAATATTAAAATCTCCAACAATCAGAGCTTTGTCAACAGTCACCAACAGATCAGTGAGAAAATCTGAAAATTTGTTTAGAAATTCAATGTAGGTCCCTGGAGGTCTATACACAGCAGCCAGCATGAAGGAGAGTGTAGATTATTTCCTTATGTTTGGTACAGTAACACCGAGTACCAGCAATTAAAAGGAAGTTAAGCTATGTTGTTTGGTCTGAGAGACCTTTAGTATGGCTCTATAAATATTAGCAACACCACCACCACGACCAACCAGATGGGGTTCATGCTTAAAACAATAGCCTGGTGGGGCGGATTCATTGAAACCAATGTAATCATCTTGCTTGAGCCAGGTTTTAGTTAGACAAAGTATATCAAACCTGTTATCTGAGATCATTTTGTTTACAATAACCGCCTTTGGTGTTAGTGATCTTATGTTAAGGAGCCCAAGGTGTTTTTTTTCTCCCATGTTGTTATTTACTGGTTTAATCAAGATAAGATTTTGTCTAGGTCTTGCCGCAGGTCTATTTTTTTTTCCTTACCATTCAGGGAACAGACACGGCCTCTATTGATTTGACTATACAAACATTTATTTTATTAACATTTATTTGTTATTAAAGCAGAACAGCAACAGCGATAAGTCGAGTCTAAACTTAATAGTCAAATTGTGTGTAGTGTCCTGGAGATATTGTCCGACATAAGATCTGCTCCGAGTCGGCTGGTGTGCAGGCCGTCAGGATGAAAAAGCCTTGGTCGCTCCCAGAAAAGATTCCAATTATTAATAAAGAGCAGTTTCTGTTCATTACACCAGGATATTAACCATTCGTTTAGTGTAAATAGTTTACTGAACCTTTCCTTTCCCTTATCGGTATGTGGGCAGTGGTCCAGACACGATGATCTTTGCTGGGGGCGATAAGCAGTGTACCGTCATGATCAGGCTCCTAAAGTCCTTTTTCAGGATTTCTGACTGCTTTAGCCTGATGTCGTTTACTCCCACATGCAGCATGACAGCTTCAATGTTCTCGTTACCATGACTGGCACCACATTCCATTGCGTGGTAAAGTTCACGTGGGCTGGTGGACTGCAGTGTTAGCTACAAGCTGCGGACTTACCGCGGGTCTGTGTGTGTCTGGGTAGGATATTTCCAGCATGGTTCTCCATTCTCGTAGCCAGGCCTACTTCTCAAGGAAGTAGTTCATCAGCTTTCTCTAACTCCAAACAAACCGTTTGCAGCTTGAACGAGTAAAAATTAGTTATTAGATGGAACAGAGATTTTTTTGAGAGTTTTTATGACAACTTGACAGAGCTTCTAACTCAGACCACGCAGCAGTAGCAAACCGGAAACCAGTCTTAATAATTAAAAAGTAAAATGTACCCTGGGATTGCCCGATGCCAATATCACAATGACAGGCTGTTACATGGACCACCAAAAGAGCACGATCTGCTGCTCTATGTTGTGACATCATTGCATACAAAAATATCCCATTTCTGACTCCAACCAATAAAATAACATTTGCATAATTTTTATTTCCGCACATTCCCCAAGTTGCACTGACTAGCGTTTTTCATTGGTCAGACATCAACCAATAAAACGGCTTCAAACCATTTAGTTTTTTTGGAATGTCATTTTCCCCATTTTTAACTTAATCTGCAAATTCAACTTCGAAACAGAGGTGTTTGGATTATTGTCTGTGTGCAAATCTAAAGATTCAGCTCTTCACATCAGGGCTGTGTAAATTTCAACATACAAATACAAATATTAATGACAAGTTCTCACATTCAAATCCACAAGCTCTCAAGTTTTGCTACCGATTTACCTTCATACTTTTTCGCCCTCCACCAGTTTGTAGTTTTGTTGTCCCTAATGTCTGCATCTTGACTTTGTTCTTATATACCTCTGTCTTTGAAATTTTAAGGATGGATGCAACCTAACACTCACTGTGTCCCTTTGCTATTAAAGCCAGACCTGAACCCTTCTTTTCTTCTCTTTTGGCATGGTCAACAGTTATTATTTGATTCCATTTTTGAGATTCTACCGGCACTGTTTTTGCTTTCCAGCTGGTCCTATTGCAAGAGAATTGTAATGAGGGTGAGGCTGATTCCATGTTATAATCCATTTGCAGAAGTTGGTAACGGTTTAATAATCCAAATCGTGAGACAGAAATCAGAGTCGAGGTCACAGGCAAAGTAGTCCAAAATCACAGAAAAAAGTCCAACCGGCAAACAAGCAAAAGAGTAATCCAAAAGGCAAAAGTCCAGAAAAACAGGAAATAAAATCAAACACATAGTAATCAACAAGACAATAGACCCACTCAGCAAGGCAGTAGAATTGGCAATACTTTGCAAGGCCTGTTTGGCTTGGCCATGCTTAAATGGCTGCCAGTACTCAATACTCAGGCAAGGGCCCCCTCTGCTGGCGTGGCATTACAATAATAGTGATGACCACAATTCTGTTTTTTATACTTTTCCTCATTAAATAATATTTGGTTCAGGTGATCACTTAATCACTACTTTATTAAGCAGAATGAGATGTGACACTGGAATGAAATGGCTGCCATAACTATAGAGATGCTGATTTATGAAAAATTTGGGGTGGTCTCCTAATTTTTTCCTGAGCTGTATGTATATGCTTCGGTGCACGAGAGACGATCAATTAGATGGCAGCACCAGCTTCGACATAACTGATTAACCTTTACGGATTTAAAAAGTAAACAGCGGGACAAAAAGACCCCTTTCTCAATGCAAAAAACCTTTTCTGCACAAGAGTTCTTTAGAAAGATATGGTTCTAAATAGAATTTTTACTATTATTAAAGAACCTTTCAAGAAGCATATTTTTAGAGTGTTTAACCCTGCTATTTTTTCCTATTGTATTATTCAATTGAAATGCAGTATGCAATTGCATGCATTAACATTCTGATATCGGTTTTTATAGGGTCGTCTTTCATTATTGCAGAAATTAAAATGTTTTCTTTGTTGCCAAGTTTGAACAAGAAACAGGCAGCCTAGGGCTGTCAGGGCAGAAACAGAATGACACACAAACAAAAGAAAGTAATAGAGTTTACAAGTAATAGAGATAGAGTGGCTTTTAAAAAAAAAATGCATTTTTGTATACATTGTATAAAATCTATGCTTAATGTACAATAAGTGTTTTAGTGCTATATATAGACCAATCATAAAATGGCATTAGGAAAATACAGGAAAACTATCACTTCAACAGGAACACTTCAAAAGTGAGGAAAAACATATGACTTATAACAAAAGTATTATACATAGTATTTAGTCACACTCAACGGTGTAATAAGTATTTCTTATACATTGAATTTAGACTATTCAGAATAATTTGTATTGCTCTACTGCTCTACAATAAGGATAGGTCTCCTTACTTCAGTTTAATACATTATCTCTTGTGCGCAATGGTGTGGTATGAGTTACTTTTTTATTTTCTTCCTGAAACATGGACTGTAGAATAGAAGTAGTGTGTAAATGTGTAAGTATCCATTACTGTGCGCCATGTATATACAATAATACAACATATACAAAAACTATTTGAAATATGTAAACAATATAGTGCAATATATATGTGCAATATACAGTACAGAACATCAGTATTTCTTTCTCTTTCTTTTTATTTAATTGCTTTAAACATAAATAGCATATTAAGCCAATTCAGCACAATGATACAAGATTAAAAATGCAATCCGTCAGTAATAATTATCATACACTATCTGTCAACTGTCAATTAAAACAAGAAGTGATTTATTACCCCCCTCCCTTCCCTGTTTATGACTTGTCCGGTTGTCAATCAAAAGTTTGTACATGTCTGGATCTGACCTGTGCCATATAAAACTGACCCCACCATTCATTCCTTCCGTTCTACCTTCCTTCCTGACGTCCTTTCTCTCAATAGTATTGTAAGAAAATTGTCAGGACTTCGGTCTGATCGGCCTGTGTTTGTTTTGTTTTGTTTTGTTTTGTTTTGTTTTGTTTTGTTTTGTTTTGTTTTGTTTTGTTTTGTTTTGTTTTGTTTTGTTTTGTTTTGTTTTGTTCTGTTCTGTTCTGTTCTGTTCTGTGTCTGCGTTTACCCCACCCTCTCGTTTATCCTAGCTGTGTTTCATTTCCGTCATCGCTCTCACCTGCTCATTCACTTGATTGCTTCCCTTTATATTTCCCTTGTGTTTTCCTCTCCTTGTCAGACCGTCTTGGAGGTTTTGTACGTTTTGAACGCCATTATTCTAGTCAAGTCGAGTAATCTAGTCTGTTTCTTGTTTTTTTATAGTCTAGCTAAAACGTTCCTATTCTTGTTCCGGTGTTCGTCGTGTCAGTCCTGTCTTGTCTGCTCCAGGCTGTGTTTCGTGTTGTGTTCCAGTGTTCATCTACCTCTCTCCCATCTGCCTGGTGGATTTCCCCTCTGTCTCCGAATCCAGTCGTCACCTTTTCCTCACCATCGCCGGACTTACCTGCTCTTCGCCGGTTCCCTGCTCTGCCCGTCCAGTCCGCCAGCCCGTCTCCTGCCCTGCCCGTCATCCTCCCGGTGTCCCGTCATCATCATTATCATCATTACTCCCCTGTCTGGGCTGCCACCTTCTGTAAGGGCACGCAAGAACCGGACTCTTTGCTGCATCATTTCATCCACCAATAACTGTGTTATCATTTCCCTGTCAAGTTAATTATTCTTGCGCTTGCTATTGGATTCTGTGTGTCTCCTTCAGCCTCACCCTGACAGTACGGTCTGACCAGCATGGATCCAGCGAGTGCAGAATCTCTCCTAGCAGCCTTGGCACAGCAGGGGGCACTGTTGGGCAAACAAGTCACACAGCTCGGAGCCAATACAGCGAAGATGGAGATGCTTTCTGCTGGAATGGCAGATCTCCAAGTCTCCATCCATGAGCTGCAGCGGGACGCCGTGGCAGGCCGATCGGTCGGTTCCCCTACTAGCGCCGGACCTGACATACGCACCAACAACCCTCCCTCCTACGACGGGAATTTCAATTCTTGTCAGGCATTTTTATCTCCGTGTTCTCTTGTTTTTGCTCCACAGCCTCGTCAGTTTGCTGATGATCGCACCAAGATCGCCTATGTGATTACCCTGCTCACTGGGAGGGCACGCGAGTGGGGACAGCAGTCTGGCAAGCTGGAGCGCCATGCGTCAACACCTTCCAGGACTTTAGGCAGGAGATGACCGGACTGTTCGATCATTCGGTCTGGGGTGACGAGGCAGCATCCCGGCTGGCAAGACTGTCACAGGAGGGCCACTCCAGCACTGACTATGCAGTCAAGTTTGAAACCCTCGCGGCCTCCTGTGGTTGGAACTACCAGGCCCTTCGTTCCCGGTTCCTGGACAGGCTAGAGTCTGACATCCAGGGAGAGATTGTCATCCGTGAGCCGCCATCAGACTGGCTCTTCGAGTGGAAAATCGGCTTTCTCTCCGGCGTCAGCGTTAAACGGCTTGGGCATCCTGGGTGGCCAGTTCCCGGTCTCCAGCGGTGGAGGTTCCTGTCAGCGACCTTGAGCCCATGCAACTCGGGTGGATCAGACTCACTCATCAGCAGAAACAACATTGTGTATGTCTATGTCTCTACTGTGGGAGGCCAGACCACATTGCCAGGGGCTGTCCAGAGCTCGGGTCTTTTCCAAACTAGACCTCCGTAACGTCATTTAGTTCGTATCCAGGAGGAAGATGAGTGAAAGACAGCGTTCAACACACACAGGGGACATTTTGGCCAAATGGCCCATTCCCGATTCTCGCAAGGCACTGCAGCATTTCCTGGGTTTCACCAATTTCTATCAGCGATTCATCAGGAACTTTGGCTCAGTTGCTGCTCCGCTGACTGCTCTAACCTCCACCAAGGTTCCATTTAGGTGGAATTCACAGGCTCAGGCAGCTTGTTGCATGGGCCTTGTTTGCCCATGCAACAAGAGAGCAAATTTAAACTGCAGCAACATCATCCAATTTTTATTCTGGTACTCAGTTAAGGGTAAAAAATAGGCCATCTAAAAGCCCTTAAGAGACCAGTAATAAAATTATTTTAATTTATATTATTTTTAATATAATAAAGTTATATTATAATCACATTATAATATACATTTTATTATAATGGCCAAACAGGCCTCTGATTGCGAAATGCGACGCATTATTTGTATTTCTTGGGCAAGACCTCTAAAGGTTTAGAAATGAAATATTTCATTTAGGCATTTGGCAGATGCTTTTATCCAAAGCGACTTACATTACATTATACTACACATTGATCACTATACATTGAGTATGTTCAATCCCTGGGATTGAACCCATGACCTTGGTGTTGTTAACGCCATGCTCTAACCACTGAGCTACACTGGTAAATATGCCAGTAAATTGACTTTTGCCTCTCTTCCTTTGAGGATCCCACTAGACACAAATGTCTCATCATGTAAAGAGATACCTTCTACGAACAGAGCACACAGGCCTTAACTGACACAATGGGCAGAGCCAAATGGAGACAAATCCGGCCAGGAGAATCAAAGATGCTTGCAGAGTTCACACCTGTGGAGTTCTACCAACATGGAAGGTGCAGAGTCTGCAAAGGCTGTTACAACTACAAATAATGTACTGAAGGAAGACTGAGATATGTCTAATAATGACCCCTTAAGGACTGCTCTGAGACTGCCCCAAGGAGCCAGGGGAGGAACTGTTCTAGAGAGAAGCACTGGGTTTGTTTGTAGAAACGTGCCATAAAGCAATAAAGCACCTTTTGGTGTTTTGTCCCAGGCTGTTGCTTCTTGCTTCCCCCTATGGGGCATGGATTCCTTAAATTCCACATCTGCATTCCCCCCTTCCCTCTTACTCCCCCCCCCCTCCCTTTGGGCTCATATCAATAGAGCTTACTTATATGTGCAACATACAGTGTGATGTCATTGAGTTGTCATTTCCCTGTTTGCTATCATTTTAAAGGTTATGGTGTGATTGGTAAAAAGATCGAATTTCTATTATTGTAGGATGTAGCATTTTAAGGGCTTTAAACTTGGAAAATAATCTACACTCTTGTCATGGGTGTGTCCTTTCCAGGAGATCTAAACTTTGTAGTGTGATCTATCGCAGTGGGGTGCCCCTTCAGGTCACGAGAAAATACCAGACCAAATTGGCTGTAGATTTTATGACTCTTTGTCTTATCTGTGTATATAAGGAGGCTAGGCAAAAGACTCAGGGAACCTTGCCTTTTACCCTGCCTGGTAAAATAAATTGTTAACTTGATCATTCCAATGTGTCAGTTAAAATATTTTATATTGCATATGTGTTTAAGATATAGTTCAAACTGAAAACTTGTGTTTAAATGGGGAATGCCCTAGCTTATGCTTGACTGGAGAAGCCGCATCTTAAGTTAGACTGGAGAAGCCTCAGCATGAGTTAGAATGGAGTAGCCTCAATTTATGCTTGATTGGAGAAGCCTCAGCTTAAGTTAGACTGGAGAAGCCTTAGCATTAGTTATAATAGGCAAACCTCATCTTATGTTCGACTGGAGAAGCCTCAGCATGAATTAGAATGGAGTAGCCTCAATTTATGCTTGACTTGAGAAGCCTCAACATGAGTTAAAATGGGAAATGTCCCAACACAAGGAGGTGTAACGCCTCAGTTCTTTCAAACTTTATCTATTACATGACACAGTAACTTATATGTAGCATCTTGAATAATATTTTATTAAATTATGAGTTAATCAGGAACATAATTATGGTCAATAACAAATTAAAACTATTATAATCCAAATTGGAGTCAGATTAAAATGAGCAACAGGGCCAATTCTATGAAAGTGCCAAGAAAAGACAGAACACATGAGAAACCTTAACCCACACCGTTGGATTCCGTAATTGGGCCGATGGGTGGTCCTTTACACAGCCTTTGGTGAACTTAAGTCCCGTTTGACCTCTGCACCTGTTCTCTGTTATCACAAAAATCTGGAGGACATCAATTCGGCCAGGAGGCTGAGCTCACGCCAGGCCCGATGGGCTCTCTTCTTTGGGCGTTTCGATTTCACCCTCTTGTATCGGCCGGGTTTTAAAAATGTCAAGCCTAATGCTCTCTCTCATGCGTTCGAGTCCTCAGGGGAGAGGGCTCCGGTCAAAGCCATCCTCAAGAAGGGGATGGTGGTAGGGTCTCTCTCCTGGGGAATCAAACGGCGAGTAAGGGCAGCCGTTCAAGAGGGTGAGATTCCAGGAGGGTGTCCGGAGGGTTGGCTGTTCGTGCCGGCTGTGCTGCGGCCTGAAGTCCGTCAGTGGGGCCATTCATCTCGTTTCACTTGTCATCCAGGGATTCGGAGGTCGCTGGCAGATGGCTGCCAGATATTGGTGGCCTCCTATGAGGCCAGATGTCAGGTAGTTTGTGTTGGCTTGCTCTGTCGGTGCCCAGAATAAGACGTCTAGCTCTCCGCTCGTTGGTCTGCTCCATCCTCTTTCTATTCCTTCTCTTCCCTGGTCCCACATCGTCCTTGACTTTAGGAGGGCAGGAGATGACCAGACTGTTTAACCGTTCGGTCTGGGTAGACGAGGCAGCATCCCGGCTGGCAAGACTGTCACAGGAGGGCTGCTCCGTCACTGACTATGCAGTCGTGTTTGAAACCCTCGCGGCCTCCTGAGGTTGGAACCTTCCTCCGTCAAATGGTAAAACTGTAATTCTGACTGTGGTGGACCACTTCTTTAAGGCGGCCCATTTCATTCCCCTTCCCAAATTGCCCTCGGCCCGGGAGACTGCTCAGCTATTGGTCGTTACATGGATTACCGACTGACGTTGTGTACGACAGGGGTCCGCAGTTCATCTCCCATTTCTGGCAAGAGTTCTGTCGACAGATCGGGGCGATGTCAAGTCTGTTGTCAGGTTTCCACCCACAGACCAACAGGCAGTGTGAGTGAGCCAACCAGGATCTCGAGTGGGCTCTCCGCTGCTTGACATCCCAGAATCTGAGTTCCTGGAGCCACCAGCTCTCATAGGTTGAGTATGCCTGGAATTCATTACCAGTCTCATTGTCAGGTATGTCTCCTTTTTTAAGTGTAGTCTTGGTTATCAACCTCCTCTGTTTCCTGCACAGGAACCCGAGGCTGCGGTGCTGTCGGCCTTGGCCTTCGTCCAACATTGTTGTCGCACGTGGAGGAAGGCTAAGGGGGTCTTGGCCCAGGACCTCACAATGCACCAAGGCAGCAGCTGATCGTCGCCGGGCTCCACATCCAGCCTATGTCTGTGGTCAACGGGTCTGGCTCTCTACTAAGGATCTCTCTCTCCGGGTGGCATCTTGCAAGCTGGCACCCAGATTCATCCGGCCTTACCGGATCACGAAGGTGTTAAGCCCAGTGGCGGTCAGACTTCGCTTGCCCCCTTCCCTCTGTCGGGTTCATCCGGTGTTCCATGTCTTCCGGATCAAGCCTGTGCATTCCTCGCCCCTAAACCCACCAGCCCCTACTCCGACTCCTGGCCCCCCTCCCCCCCGGCTCGTGGATGGTGAGCCTGTTTATACTGTCAGACAGATCTTAGACGGCTGTCGCAGGGGTGGGGGTTTCCAGTACTTAGTGGACTGGGAGGGTTATGACCCGGAAGAGTGGAGTTGGGTCTCATCCCGGGACATTCTGGATTACTCTCTGAATGGGACTTCCGCCATCGGCAGGGTGCTTCGCCCTCTAGGACGACCCTGGGGGGGTACTGTCAGGACTTCGGTCTGATCGGCCTGGGTTTGTATTGTTTTGTTCTATGTTGGAGTGTGCGGCGGTTTGACAGATCGCCACGTGCTCCGCTGTCCACGTTTACCCCGCCCTCTCGTTTGTCCCAGCTGTGTTTAATTTCCGTCATCGCTCTTACCTGCTCATTCACTTAATTGCTTCCCTTTATATTTCCCTCATGTTTTCCTCTCGTTGTGAGACCGTCTTGGATGTTTTGTCCAGTTTCCTGACCGCTAAATCTATGTCAATAGTTAAACGCTATTATTCTACTCAAATCGAGTAATCTAGTCTGTTTCTATTTTTTTATAGTCTAGCTAAAACGTTCCTGTTCTTTTTACGGTGTTCGTCGTGTCAGTCCTGTCTTGTCTGCTCCAGGCTGTGTTTTGTGCTGTGTGCTGTGTTCCAGTGTTCATCTACCCGTCTCTCATCTGCCCAGTGGAGTTCCCCTCTGTCCCGAATCCAGGTGTCACCTTTTCCTCACCATCGCCGGACTTACCTGCTCTTTGCTGGTTCCCTGCTCTGCCCATCCAGTCTGCCAGCCCATCTCCTGCCCTGCCCGTCATCCTCCCGGTGTCCCGTCATCATCATCGTCACTCCCCTGTCTGCGTCTGGGCTGCCACCTCCTGGAAGAGTCTTTGCTGCATCATTTCATCCACCAATATCTGTGCTATCAAGTGTTTGTGGGTTTTACAATGATTAATTTTTTTTAATAGAAGGCAGAGTAGGGAATGTCTCGACAGGTAGAACTTATTTTTGGCATCACCACCAGCAAACGTGTAGAAATACTATTTAATAATAAATACCGTGTAATATTATGTGATATTGTATATTGTCTAAAGAAAATTAAAAATTATGTTTTTTGTTTAGTTTTAAGATTTTATCAATTAGAAAGACTTGAATTGTAGTGACTACTATGACAGCTGTGTATCCCCAATGATGATGATGATATCGTGTTTTAATAAATAAAGGTAAACAAATATAGACTTTTATAAACAAAGACGAGTTATTTTTTTACTTTAAATCTATTTTTATTTTATAAATCAATTACATTTTTAGTGAATAATATCAGTGATATGTATGCTAAATCTGTTTTTCAATGATCGGATTAAATAATTTAAAAATAATTTAAATTATGATATAAATTTACATTGTGATTTTTTAATTTAAAATTTTAATATTTTTTTACCATCTGCCTTTGTTGTTTGAGCAATCTGCTGAAAACAGCACAAATTTTTTGCCTTACATTCCCTATATTTTATTACTAAATTCCAGATAAAACAATGTTTAGCATTTATTCTTATCTTACTGCTTTTAAACTGTAATTTGAATCTACTTCTTCATTGCTTCTCTTTCACATGGACAA
>JAZGTI010014916.1:0-13764 GCA_036877585.1 Botia kubotai
GTGTATGTATGTATGTGTGTGGTGCTGATTCGATTCAGCAGCAGTGTAGCTGTGAATATTTAAGTGATTAAAGATTATAGAGTCTGGAGCAGAATAAAAGCAATACAGATTTAATATAAAGCCATATTAAAAAGACTCAGTTTTATAAGGTCACAGAAGATCCACAGTACACAAGACTTGAGGGAGAGAGAGGTGTTGTGAGATACAGAGAGCCACAGAGAAGGTCCGTTGGTAGGACATCATCCATTGACCCTTTCTTCTGAATCACACTGAGCTCCACAATCTTTTTCACAGCAGTTATGAAGACTCAGCTATGCTGCACCATCTATACTCTATGTAAAAATTAAAAATGTTTGAAAGATGTAGCGATGTTTCTTCCTATTTGTTTCTATGCACCTTGTTTTTAACAATACCTTTAAAATTAAATAATTTTGTGCATTAGTGAGACAGACACAGAAAGATAACCTAAATATTATGTTCCCCTTTAGTTGTTTCCATAGAAACCCATTAGTTATCTCAAACAGCACACAGCAGAGGTCTTGTGCCATGGTAATAAATTACTGTGTGTATTTTGGAGTTAAAATAATATGGTGTGGGCTTTGGTACTTGACAGTATGATAAATGTGTATAGTTGGAGTGCATGTATGTGTAAAATGTTAAGTAAAGCAGTGTGTGCATATGTGTGTTTGTGCGCATGTGTGTGCGTGTCTTATTTGATGTTTTCCTTTGATTGGCAGACTTGTCTCTCGCTTAACACTCAGTCCGCTGTTATTCCCAACATATGCCACAATTACACTACCATTCCTCTATTCCAACACTTTAAAGATGTGAAACACTACACACTTTCTTTGTGTCACTCTAACTAAGTAACGAAAGAAAGAAAGAAAGAAATAGAAAACCAAAGCCATTTTAATTACTTATTAAAAAATGATAAGAATAAATTCAGAAAAAACTTGTTTGTAGATTTTTTTCTTCAGGGTTACGAAATGGTAAAAAGGTATGTTAAAGTATGACATCTAGTGTTAATTTTACAATGATTTGTGCCGCCTCGTATTCGTTACTATGGAGGACCAAACCTGTAATAATAAAATAAATGAATAAAAAAGTAATACATAAAAAGTCAAAGGAAGAAGGTAAAAAAATATTTGTATTTATTTAATCGAGTAATTTGTCTCTTTTTTCCTATCATTATATTTATTTTTAATTGTTGCTTGCAGGTTTGTTCCTTCGTACATTACATCCTGAAATTATGGGAAGCTTCGCGCATTTTGCCACTTTGCGCCGTAGGATTTTCAATGAGATGACGTTGCATCAGCAACCAATCAGGTGCTGGGGGTCGGTCTCTGGAACTGGCCACCATAGGTTATCTGTCTGGATCTCCGCAGTCCCAGGTCAGGAAGCCAGATGAATCCGAGGAGGAACGTCCATCCGAACCAAACAGTCGCCGAAAGGAAGTTCGGTATGCAGAAACAATGCTGACTGACCTGCACGCAGCCATGGTTCCGAAGCGAGACCCGGTGAAGTTAGAGGACCGAGAGCGCACGCAGGCGGCGTGTGAATGCCAAAGTAAATGCAACAACTGCAAAATCTTTCTGAGTTTATTCATCCTCTCACTTTCTCTGCACCTCATCACGCTCTTCTGCTACCTGGACCTGCGCTCGGAGCTCAAACGCGAAATATCCCAGAAAAGCAAAGATGATGTGTCATCTACGGGACCGGTGCCGCACCATGAAGCTCCAGCACCCGTGCTCCGTTCACCGGACACCGACTACCCAACAATAGGCGATAAGGTAAACAATTTTTTGTTGTTCTACCAAAAAAAGTAAGTAAATTAATTAGTTAAAAATACCCAGTATAAACCTCTATTATGATTTCTTCTATGATCAAGTTAACTTGTTACTTGTTAACCTCTTGTTAGAGTCCTTGCTAGAGCTCCTGAAAGTGATTGTGTGCATGTGATGCATGCCTCAGTTTAAAGTTAATGTCAAGTGTAAATAACGCCCAAACCCGTTCTGACGATATCCAAAGACGTTTTGCATATCCAAAATGATTAAAAATGTATCTATTGCGGGAACAAACCCCCTGGGGCAATTAGGGGTTAGGGTATGTATTGCCTATTGCATAGGTTAGAACCTGCAGTCTTTCTCATCCCTGATCAGGTTTTTGATAGGACAGGACAACCACCAAGTTGTCTATGGCAAGTCATAGACAGGACAATCACCTACCGCCTGATAAGTGTCCTGAAAACTCCGCTTCAGATGCACGTTTATCTCACGTTGTGGGTCAAACACCCGGCAGTGACGCGTTTCTCGTAACTGTGAATCGTTCACCTGCGGGCGACATTTGTTCTGTTTAAACAACATCTGTCCTTTTTACGAGCTCTCTTCATCAGACGCACTTTTACTGTCAGGCAGCACAGGTCGCTGTTTATTTAGCCTTCGCTGCGGTTTGGCCCGGACTCATGTTTGATTCTTTTGGATAAAGTCCAAGCTCGTCGCAGCGTTTCCTGATGTTCACCCCGCGGGCACTGCGTGGTTTCTTGATCCAGAAAGTACAGTTTGGGGATGCGTTTTATTAGACATCATTGGAAGTGAATGGCTTTGTAAAAATATATACAGACAGTTTTATCCAATGAATGTATGCATGAATCCCAGGTATATCTGCCAAGTGTCTGTTTTGCGTGCTGGTGTTATTGTTGTACAAATAAATGTCATTTTAAAGTAACAGATCACTGTAGTGCTGATAAGATTACACTTCTTTATGAGGGTGCCCATACGGTAGAGTAAAAGTAAGGCTCGTCCTAGCTGGTTCTGGACCAACATTCCTTTCAACTAGTCAGCTAGTTTATGGGTAGGGTAGGCATCGGGCTGGGGGGTGTGGCTTGAACAACGTAATTATCAACATTTTATTTCCCTCTGATTGTAGTGGTAGTTAATGGTTAGGTTAAGGGTTTGAAAGTTAGCATTAATGTTAGGACTAAGTTTGTTTGACAGGAATGTTGTTTCAGGAAAAATAATGTTCTAAAACTAACACAAGAAGTAATACATATTCAGCATGCTAATTATATATATATATATATATATATATATATATAATTAGCATGCTTGTATTATTAATATTATATATATTATAATAATATTATAATAAAATTAGTTGGTTGTCAAACAACTAGTCACCTGTTGTGAATCAGTCCTAGTGTATGGATTGGCCCTGCACCGGACTATAGACTCCATTTGCTTGACTTAAAGATCAAGCATATGGAGCAAATAATAAAAATTATTTGATCATTTATTCACCCTCGTGTCATTACAATCCGTTATGACTTTTTGCTTTTATTTTGAAGTATGTTGATATTCAAACAACAGTGGCACCCTTTGACTTCCATTATATGGACAAAGAACCACTGAAACATTTCTCAAAATATCTTCTTTTGTGTTCCACAGAGAAAAAAGTCGATGTGGAATGACATGAGGTTGATTAAATGATGGATTTTTTTACTTTTGGGTGAACTGTCCTTTTAGTGCGCTTAATGATCTTTAGTAGGAGGAACTGTTAATACCATTTGGGAACAAATATGGATATTGTAGTGTGAATTGTTTAACAGAATCATCTAAATTAAGTGCAGTAGCATCTTTTCTTCCTTCTTTAGAAAGTATGTAGCCATGACAACTCTGATTGATGGAGGAACCCATCAGTGTGGTTAAAAAACGACATGCAGACAGACCACAAAGTGTGTGTGTGCGTGTGTGTAACATAACCACTCGGCCAGCATGTGAAAACTGCTGGTTATACGGTTTCCTAAGGAAACAAAAGCAGTTGTATTTTACAGAAAGGCTTTTGGTATTGTGCATATCTTTCAGTTTTGCTCTTCTAATGAAATGAAAGCGTTCAATACTAATGCCTGGTATTTATTCATACATGTAGCATTCATTACCAGCACTAACATTTATCGGCTGTTCATTATTCACCTCTAATTACAGTTCAGATCACAGTTACGTACTGTATACATGACAGAACTATATTACAGTAAAAACCAGTCCTGTATGGGTTCCAGGGAAGACTATATATTTTACAGCCGGATCGGCCTTGCCTCTGTTACACTGTAGATTAGACTATTCCTTTGTTAGAATTTATATGCGTGTGTGAGAGTGAGAGTATGGGAAAGAGAAGGGAGTATTTTCCTCATCAACGTCTTCACTCGCTCTTATTCTCTCTCGGGCATTATGGCATGTGGCCAGATCGCAGTGTGAGCTTTCTAACACACACACAATTCCTTATTAAGCTTTGTAGGTATGGGATTTCTCCACGACAGGATATTACATTAATGGATGTAGTCAGCCACACTCTAATTACTCTATTCAAGTATTTACCGCTGTAACTAATACACACACAAGTTTCTCGCAGCCCTTAGCTGAGTTAGCCCAAGTCCTTTGTTCTTTGAGTTAGCAGTGAGGAGTTAGCAGTAAGGAATTTGCTTGTTGATCAGCATCTTAGATCTGATACAGTGTTAGCCATATATCCCAGAGCACTGCTCTGTCTGACTGCTTGCAGAAGTGTGTGTGTGTGTGTGTGCGCGCGCTAATGAGGGATCTAAGAGCGGGTTAACCTCAGCCAAGCAGGTGTTAGAGAGCTGTGTGCTGTAGAAACTGAATGTTTGCATGACTTTAATGGCTTTGCTTTAAACAGCTGGATGTATTTAAGTAGTCCCAGACAACAGCCAACACACAGATGTGTGTGTACGTTTGGGAACCAAAGCTTTAAAATTACACATTAGAGGGACACAAAGATAAATGGATGGATGGATAGAGAGAGGTAGAGGGAGTTGGAGATGCACAGTAGAGGTTAAAAACTTTGAGTAGAGGTTAAAAACTTTGAGTAGAGGTTAAAAGCTTTAAATGGCTGCAGGTTCTGATATTGTCTGTTGCCCCTTTGACCACATTCCCTGTGCACTTGAAAAAAAACTCAATGAAACACCTTCTGAAAGGCTTGTCTGCTGGAATAAATAAGGTTGCATCGGGAGTCACAGAGTCAAACTTTAACTTTTATATATTTCTGCCATAGCTTGCACCTCAAAATTGATTGCATGCATTTATTCAAGTGCCTTCAAAATTACCGCCCCCCCACAAAAAAAGGTATGTGCAATTAAAAAAAGTTTCTTTGTGATGAATGTTACCTTATATTGGTTGTGACTGAGCCTCAGCAAACTGCCCCATTTCCAGCACTGCTGTCCCTAAATAACCCAATGTGTGTGTCTGCTGGCCCCAGCGTGTGTGTATGTGCATATTTGTGTTTGATTGTGGGTGCATGTCAGTCTGTCTGTAGGAGTCTGTGTGTGTATGTTTGACAGTGTACATATAATAACACCCATTATTCTGGCATTTATAAAGAATGTTCTGTTTTTCTGCTGTGGTGCGTGTGTGTATGTGCATGTATCTGTTAATATTGTATTTTGTCTCTTTTGTGGCAGTTTAAACTTTTCTCTGTGGTTTGCATTTCCTTGTGGTTTCCATCCTGGTTTTGACTGTGTGTCTGTGAACAATTCAGGAATTCCCTCTGTCCAGTATCAAACAAGTGTGTTTGCCCTAAGATCTGCAGACTTTACAGACAAACATCACTGTCTGCGACCAAACTATGATCTGTCAATGTAAGCCAAGAGGTCGAAAGGTTCATGTGTGAGGGTGTGTGTTTACATTTTCAGACAAGGACACACACACACCATAGTGCAGGAACCTTCGGAGATTTCAAAACCTGGCATTCCAAATTTTCAAAACAAAGGCAGTTTAGATGTTTCAGTCTGATTTGTTTTAGTATAAAAGTAGTTAATGTGTCATGTGATTTATTAATGATGCTAAGCATGTTAAATTAATTTGAGCATAGCTGGGTAAATATTTGATCATTTGGAAACAGAATGTTCATGGGTGGCGTTGGGGGGAAACCTCAGTCCATTCACTAAAGGAAAAAAGAAGGAACGACATGAGAGAGAAAGATAAGTGAGGGCTTGACTAAACAGGACAATCTATCTCAATGTCCGTGATATGTGAACCTCCCTGTGGTCTGTGATGAGAGCAGAGGCTTGTGTTGTTTTTGAAGTCATTACCAGTATATTCTTGATGGTCCTTTGAGAATCATATGAAATGTTGCTCTCAATAATGTAATCCATATGTAATAACATGCTCATAATCTAAACCTGCACTAATCTGTATGTGTAGACGTGCACATCTGTATGGTGTGTGTGTGTGTGTGGGTGTGTGTAAAGACTACACACACATACACACGCACACTGCAGATCACAGGGTTGGAAATAAGAGTGATGATGGTAACATTTGTAGGTCTTTCTCTCACACACACACTTTGTCTTTTATAATGTCTCCAACACACACACTTAATCACAAATATGGTTTCATTTTTATGGTCTTGTGCTGTTGTTTGGGAAAAGCAGATTTTGATGCCTCAGTTGCGCTCCTGATTGGACTTATTGGCCCTGTTTGCACCTGAAACATGCTTTTACACCATTCCATCAAAAGTGGACAGTGCTACATGTAAGCGGATCCAAAACACTTTGTCACTCCCCTCCATCAGCATACCCGCTGTATTCTTGAGCAAGAAGTCTGGTACAGGGAGGCTACAGCCTGGCAATCCGTAATTTTTGCTTCTCCGTCACCATCTTTGTTTGAAATATAAAATTGCAGGTTGCTTTACATACTTTATTTTTAACATATGTTGAAGTAAAATTAAGCCATACTGGCATTACATGTTAAATCTGACCCAACAGCTCAAATTATAAATCATTATAAACTTATTGTTGCGAATCGGTAAGGTAAGGAGACGGTTTTGAACACCTATCTGATATGTATTTTATTTTTAACCCCCCCAAAAATTAAATTGAACACTGAACAATTTGAACAACTGACAATTTAAAGACATTTTTAAATTAAAGGTACATGATCACTAAAATTACCAAAAAACAAACGAAAACAAACTGTTCATTTTAGTATAGCTTGGGGAGATATGGAGATTAGTCTAAACCTTATGTTTGACCCACTGCTAAAAAAGTGCAGCATATTTTGAAAGGGGCCTCACGTGTATGATCATGAATCTGTTCTGAAGTATGGTGCCATTTGAGTGAGTTTGACAGTAATGATATGAAGCTGAAGATTATATCACTGATTTATGACAGTTTCAATAATGGCTCATGTTTTTCTGATGAGAATGATGCCCTGCATCGTAGATCTAACAAGACTCCGGAAATGAATTTGAATTTGGACATGTATCTGTGCTGTGTACATATGGAAGGCACATGCAATTGACTGACTATTAAAGAGAGGCTGGTATTAAAATGGAAGCATAAGATTCGTAAAGTCTGATAAAGGAATCGTGACGTCATGATTTATCAGTGGTTTGGATTTGGAAGGCTCAGAAATAATGTTTTTAGTGCACAACAGTTTTTGCTGACCTGGTCTACTGAGTATTTTTAGATTTTTACTTTAGATTTTTAGCCATCCCAGTGTTTTTACTGGCATCAGAACCAAAAAAGGATTCTTTTAAAAATATTTTTATTTAATATTACATTCCCTTTAAAATATTTACTGCCAATAATTTATTCATATTTGCAATAATAGCTGAATATTTGAACACTATAATCCAACTTCAGGAGCACTATAAAGTTCATACACACATATTTGATGACTGCATATGCAGCAAAACATTACTGATTTGTTTGCCCCCAAGACTATCACACATCATTATATTGCACTTGGAAAATGCTGTTATCCTCACAGTGCACTCAAGCTATTAATTTTATTAGTTTGTCTGTTCCCTGGGAACAATCAAACCTGCAGTCTTTGCATTGCTATCATACTCTAGTTGAGCTTACATGAACTAGCAAATCATTCCTGAAATTATTACTTCATCAATAAAGTCAAACATATATTCTTTCTTTCTTTCTTTCTCATCATTTTCTTTATCATCTTTTACTTTCCTTTCTCCCTTCATTCTATCTCAGAGCTGTGTTTTAATTTAAATGCCTGTCAAGCTGTTGAGCAGATGTCTCTCTCTCTCTCTGTCTCTCTCACACACTCTCTCTCTCTCACAACCCCTGCCTCTCTATCTCTTGCTCTCTCTGTTTCATGTGGTTTGTGGTTTGTCCTAAATTGGAATTGTTTAAAAGCCACAACACAGAGCCCTTTACACCAGGCAAAGCAGAGGAGGGGGGAACAAAGTCAGTGAGTGAAATGGCAAGTGAGAGAATAAATCAAGAGAGCAGGTGGAGGAGAGGTATGTGCCAAATTGCAGACAGGTGCGGCCCAGCCTCCACACAGCACTTAACCGAATCGCCATACATGCCGAATTCTGTCCTTACACATATTAACCACATGATCACAGGTCTCCTTTCTGACCATATGACAATCCCACAGTGACATTATTTACCCATTAAGGTCAGAGGTCAGGGCAGCCACTGTATAATTAAGAGGAGAATGTCTGTTATTGGTTGAGTTTGGGCCTACTAAGTTTCTGACTGTTTGGCTGGTCTCAATGTGATTGGTTCATGTAGTGATGCCTTTTGGCATTTTGCTTTCAAGTTATACGTCTTTAAAAAATATAGAATACATAAACCTTTAATGCTTGACAAAAGTTTTACCCCCATGGTCTCTCATGTCCCACTATGTCTCAAGAGAAAAGAATGTTTTCTTTTTTTAAGGTGTTTTAATGAAGCCATTAAAGTCTGGCATTAAAACAAAATCTATTGCAAAGGTGGAGCAGAAACTCTAGCATTGAACAAGTTTTTGAACACGTTCCAGGCACATGTGTGTGCACGCGCGTGTGTGTGTGTATGCACACATTTCTCCTTAAAGGCACTAAATCACATGTTAATTTAACGTTTGTTCTAAAAAGCCAGACTGATGATGGTGTGAATCTGTGAGAGATCAAGATTGTCAAAGCTGGTGTTTGTCAAAGCTGGTGTTTGAGCTTGTGTGTTAAAGAGTATTTGGACCAGAAAGCATCTGGCAAGTCTCTCTGATGACAAAATCACACATCAGAAAGTGATACATTCATAAATAAAGATAGTCTGGCACATAATTTCTTTTGTGTTGGGGGGGTTATATCATTACAACCTTCTGACTCTCCGGCTGAATTTTTTTCCCATTCTAAGATTTATTGTCTTAGCTGGTGCGCTGCCTTAAGTTATGCACTACAAGCCTGCTGTTAAATTGTTCTCTGGAGAACAATGATAGACCCACAAGATCGGGAATTGCACCCTGTGTGTTGTGTTTGCCGCAGACTTTAAAGTCATTTTAAGTGTGCGTAAATAAACAGTGCTAGGTGTTTAAAAACCTGCTTGTAGAAGTTTATAAATAAAACAGGTAGATTAACCCTCATTCTGAACCACATTGTTACGTTTCTCTGGTAAATCGCGATGAGGCAACGTTCAAATAAAAGCTGCCCTTTATTACACTCGCAGAAGTATAATCAAAGGTTTCGCTTTAAGTGGTTTTGTTGCCATTATTGTCAACACTATTGTATTACAGCCATTATTCATGATTTCATGTATTACTCAAGAATTCATTTTAAGACCTCATCTGTATGTCTGCGTACTGGGATTTCAGTGTTACAGAAAGGTTAATTTTCTCTAGTTTAAAGCCAGTTCTGGTGACTCACGCACCAAACACGACAGCGAAAGAGAGAAATATGTAGCCAAGGATGAATATGGAGCAAAAGAAAGAGACAAGAGAAAATAAAGAAGGAAAGAGAAGAACAAAAATAGACGAATGTTTGTTTGATGAGCCAAGCCTTTTGTTTGAAGCTGTCATGGTTTGCATACAACATAACACACGCTCAGACGTGTAAACTTTGAAAAATATGCGCGGGGCTCTGTGATCTCTTGCTAACATGTTTCCCGTCTTAAGTTCTGAGTAAATATTTGTGATGTATGCGTATTAGTCTGTTTGTGCGGTGTCCAAGCCGCAAGATTTGTTACCGATGACTCTGTCTCATGTAGTTTGTTAAAACAGCTGTGGTGGAAGCAAGTGTGGCTATAGTTAAGTAGTTAGTGAAGGGCAATGTTTAAATCAGAAGATTTGGGATCCCAATCTTTTGGAGAAGACTGTTGAGCATGTGTAGTGCATGTGCATGTAGATTCATTTCTGTGTGCACACACAGGGCTCACCAATAAGGCTGCGTGAGAGGGTTTGGGGACAGTTGTCAGAACTGTCATCTCTTCCTCTGCCACTACATCTTACATTCATTGATTTACATGTGTTTCTGTGCTTTGTGAACTTTACTATTTGGTTTTCTGTAATGTATTGAACACTTAAATTCTGCTGATGTCGCACCGGTAACGTTAACTAGCTGACTGACATAGATGATGTCGAAATTGCAAAAATGACTTGTGAAATGACTTCAGACACATCCAAGTAAAATTAGTCAAAATAACTAAATAACTGAAAATATGTTAAACATAAAATGTGTTTTATGGTTTTAAAGTCATAGTAGCTTTCTAGGAACTTTTGCAAATAATAATAAAATTAATTATTAAAAACTAATTAATTATTTGTTGTAACATTACTAATATCAGCAGGATAAGTTCAAATCTGGACCAGCAGAACAAATCCTTATTGTTAAGTCCTGGTGCATGTGTGTAGTGTGTGTCATTTCGGGGTGTATTATGGATTCAGCAAGTACAGAAACCGAGCGTGTTCCACGAGAGGTTTAGATGGGGTTCGGGGTTGAAGACTTACAGACGACAGAATTGACTTCTTTGAGCCATCACTGATTCTCTCTCTCCTTCTGCAGCTGTTCGCTTCTCTGCTGTATTCCGTTCATCAGCTGCTATTAATTCCACCAAACACTCAAGACCCTACAGACAAACGGGAACGCCTCACTTTACAAACCACTTATGGCACCAGACACACGACCCATGCAGTGTGTTTGCGTGTGTGTTTGCGTGTGTGTGTGTGTGTGTGTGTAAGAGAGAGAGATAGAGAGGAAATGGAGCCCAGATTGCATTCCAGTTGTACATTTTATCAGTTGGGAATCAAGCTTGTGATCTTGGCATTGCTAGAACTCTACCAGTTACAAGAGCTATAAAAACATATAGAGCATTCCTTCAGGCGGTCTTCACTCTGGGATTAACTGTCTTCACTCATGATCTGATGTTTTACTATGTTCACACTTAAATGAGGCCTCACCAGGACACTCCTCTGAGAATCCCAATATTCACTCTAATGTCATGACTTGATCTGATTGTAGCTTCTGGCACACACTCTAAACCCATTTGGAAATATTTATGGAAGGGTGTAACAGTTTTTCGATGTTGCTCAAGTTTAGTGGTGGTCTCAGAGGTTTCTATTACCAGTTTCTATTTCAGCAGAAGCAGGGATGACAGCCTCTTCAAGGGTTACAGTCCAAAATATTAGGTGAAAATTGACGATCAGGTCAAGCAAATAGTTTGTACAAGTTAACCATGTGGCAAAATCCTAAAATGTGTATTAATGAGCTTGTATGACTTTTATTTCTATTAAGAAAAACGATCACAATTTAAATCAATACAAATTGGCACCTGTTGACATTTGAGCAATGCTTTGTTATTAGACCAAGATTTTATTGCTGGATCTGTCAAGTTCCAAAATTCTGCCTTAAAACAGACCCCAGCATGTTCTGATTACATTCTGAACAGTCTCATGTTTACAAGGTGCCCCACCGCATATAAACAGCAAGAACAACATCAAAAGGGCAATAGTAGAACCATAAAAGTATGAGAACTTTTAAATGTCATACATACAAACCCGCACGTTTATTATATATGCAGGTATATGTATTGCATACCCTCTGATCATACCGCTGCAGCTCTGGGCCTATCACCACAACCACATTGTTTGCTGTTTGCATGCGCTGAGAATTTCACGTTTGAAACTGCACAACTCTGATTCGTTTTACCTGCTGCAGCACCTGCATATCATCATACAAAACCCAATCAAAGCTCGACAGCCAATGAATCTGGAGCTTTCACTTTTCCGTGACACTTTCTGATTCAGAATGCATATTTTCTGCCACATTTGACATGCTTGGCTGGGGTTCACCAGCGCATTTACCGTCTACTGTGTAAATAGAACTAGACTTTAAATTTTCTTTGCGCCTGAAAAAAATTAAGCGTGTGCAATTCGCCTTTTTGCAGCTATCTTTGTAAAACCAGACAAATGTGCGGGCGTTCGCATGAAATTAGTGTGAAATTTGGTTGCATATGCAAGTGATTTACTCGCATTGTAGAGGGCTGTCACATGCAGTTAAAAGGAAACTGCATAAACCTTATTCGTTCTCAAGCATTTTGTCAATTGCATGAAATTTAAAAGGCAACATATAGCTAGAAAATATAGTACACCAATCATATGGACTACTTACATTTTCAGTAAAGGCAATAAATCAGCCACCAATGAACATACTAAACAATCAGTATGTTCAACTTTGCCCTGACGAGATAAATCTTTTATGATCTCCAAAATTTGTCTCGGATGGCAAAATAACTGTGAAGTATCCAAACATGAAATTAAGGTTGTAGTGGTACAGTAAATTTACACTTTAGAAGCGTTAATAAACTCTTGAGCAGCACAAACACAGTCATGTAACCTATTACTGTTGTGTTTGGTTGTACACGTGTATGCCTATAGACTGAACATGTTCTGTGCATGCCTATAGACTGTACACAATAATATGCATGCACATGGCATCATCGTTTTTCCAGATTTGTTGTATACACAAATACAAATGTGAACTTTAAAACTCATTTTCAAAACTTTGCATTTTCAGGACCACAAAGCATTATTGTTTTTTAAATTAAAAGCCAAAGTTTTTGGTTGAAAAAATATGTGTAAACAGCCCCTATACAGTCAATGTAAGCATTCAGAAATTTGCATTACCCAAGACAGATTTATTTTACTTTATTATAAGCCCATTATTATACAACCTGTAGTCTTATGCCAACCATACATGTTGTTTTTGGGATATTAAAATGATATTTAGTTGTTTATTTGTTGTACTTATAGCTGTAAAATATAGCAGTATTTGCAGCACCACCAGTTAAAGCTCTGCAGAATGTTTTCAGAAAAGTTGACTTACTAGAGGAGGGTATAATAACAATTTCTTCTCAGCTGTGTGTGTGTGAGAGAGATCTTTGACACTGTGTAATGTAAGTGACTGAATGCATATTTATTTCCAACAATACAAATGTAACCCAAAGCTTCTGTTTTGTAGTGTTTGTGTAAATTTGAGTAAGAGAAACAGCAGTTCTATTAGTTTGTTGATGTAGTCAACATCTGTGACTCCATCTTTCAGACAGATTTTCCTCCCTCTCTCTCTATCTCTCTCTCTCTCTCTCGTATCGTGACTTATTTTCATGACAGTTCAGCACATTTCCCCCCTGAGTTCTCATTAATGATCTTATCTGAAGTTCTGCTCAGGAGTTTCACACTCAAGTCAGCACTGTGCTGTGATCTGATAGTATCTCACTATTATCTTCTGCATCACGCTATCAGCACTGTGTCCATGACACATTTAAAGTGACCAATTTAAATAGTTGAAGATTATTTTTTTATTCCATTTTAATTTTAATATTTGCACGTTGGAGTGATGAATAATAGATGAAAAAAGCAATAATAGATGAAAAGGCAGGGAAATGAAACCAACACCAACAGCAATATCAAAGCAGGAACACAAGCTTTGATCAGCTTTAACCTCAAAAACTGCAGATTCATGTGCAACTGGTTCATCAGA